>JARKHS020034069.1:275000-524684 GCA_030143305.2 Amblyomma americanum
GAAGGTCAGGGTGGTGTACTTGGCATCGGAGACGAGATCTGAGATCATGGCCTCGGTTACGGTCACGTTTCGAGAAGGGTGGAAAACCCCGGCGAGAGATTAGTGGCGATGAAAAGCTGAGGGCCTCCAGTTCGGCACAGAGCAAGTGATTCGCCTTTACGCAGGGCTGAAGGGGAGCAATAGACTGTGTAACAATTATTTAAAAATCTCAAGATGTCGTCACTCCCATCCTAACTTTCACAACCTACTACTCACAACCAAATTCCAATCTCCTAAGTCCCAACCTACCCATCTATTCCCACGGCCGATTACAAGACTGTCCCGTCCCGCTCCCCGGCATTATGGTCTTGTCCTCTAACCTTCTTTTTTCTTTTCCATTTCAACAGCCGGTTACTGAACCCGACTGTCCTCCCTTGGACCTATTCATTTGCATGGAAAGGGAGATGAGAAGTATGCTTGCAAAGGCATTTAGGAAAAAAATCTCTTTTTTTCTCAAAATCACGCATGCTATTTTATATTTGAAACTGTTAAGGCAAAGAGCAATTTTCAGCGATTGAAGGTGGTGAACATTAAAGAAACACTACCAACATTACGGTACGTAGTTACTCATGTACGGTCAACAAGTAGTAGGCGTGCTGCTCCCAAACAATGAAGAGCTCAGAACCTTGCGGGTTTGAGTCCAAATAACGCGTTGGACAGGGAGAGCAAGTCAAAGCGTTTCCCATAGACGACGTAAAAAAAAATTACATTATTGGCGACTAGGGTCGTTATGCTCCCACGTGCTTTTCCTTTTTGTTAACTGCGTTCAGGTGAATAGCCACCCGATTCTTGGCCGATCCCCCAGTGTGGGTATGTGCCATCTTTTGATAGGCTAACAACAACAACAACAACAACTAGGGTCGACATATCTTCACTTCATGTTTCTAAAGCTTCGTCTAATGCAACTGATGTACTGCTGAAAGCAATCACCTTTCAGGCTAAATGCCATCAAGGCAGCGAATTTGCACTGGTGGGCGAAAACATGTTTCTGCTTCAGCAGCGATCAATCATTCAAGGTGCAGTGAGGACATGTATGCTCCTACTTAGGAAAACTTGACGACGCAAAAGGAATGCCTGCACAGCATCAGGCGTCGTGTAGAGGTGAAAGAAGTGCGGGCAAGCGCAGTGCATGCGCAGACAATCTCGCAAAGGCTTCCCTCAGCGGCCCCGTGTTGCCAGTCATCCCGGCTACAGCCTATATTACAGCATCTGGATTTCGGCGGCGTGCGTTTTTAAGCACGCAAGACAAACACTTTTAACATCGGCGGATTATGAGCACCTTAAATATTATTGGAACAAGAAAATTTGTTGCTCTCGGCAGCTTGAAGTATCACTGACGAGGCTGCGCTGCCGCATCCCCCTCTAAATTTCTATTTACACAAGTCGGGTTTGGCGCTCTCTCCCCTTTGTGCATTTTGCCGTGAGCCTGAATCTATAGAACATTTTTGGCTGTATTGTCGCCGATTCAACTCTCTGAGAAAAAGGTTGCTGGAGGAGCTCTTGCAGCATCTTGGCCTTAGTTTGAGCAGCCCGCTCTTGCTATCATTTGGCGCCACCACATTTGGGTTCAGCCACAGATCTGTTTGTACCGCTGTTCTAAATTTCCTGATTGAATCTCACCGACTGCCTTGCTAAGTGTTCCAAACTTTTCTTTTCTATGCATTATTAAATGTTGACTTAATCATTATTATTTAACCCCTCTCTTTATTATTATTCTTATAATTTTGAAATCAAAACTCTCATCCTTTTTCTGTTCATGAGGAAGAATTCACCGGTGTAGCGCTCCCACGTGCTTTTCCTTTTTATTAACTGCGTTCAGGTGAATAGCCACCCGATTCTTGGCCGATCCCCCAGTGTGGATATGTGCCATCTTTTGATAGGCTAACAACAACAACAACATGCGCAGAAAACTAAAGCATATGTAAAGAACATGACAAGTTTCAAGTCACATATTATAGAATTCAAGGTCCTTACGTGCACCATTTCAACGTCGCGGTTCGAACGCTGACTCAACCTTAAACGCGCAAACTATTCTGGTGTCAGCAACCGCTTTTAAATTTCCACACATTGTAGCACAAGGGCGAAATGACAGCCAGATATTCTAGCATACCATACCGGAGGTGTTGCTGGCGCCGTGTGCCTCAGTGCATCGGTCTACAATTTTCGAAATTGGCAGCGTTGCTCGTGAAAGGATTGTCAACACATGTGTAAGAGAGTACATAGTATAAAAGCCTTTTAAAGGTCAAAGCGGAGCAAAAATACCTTTTTTTGTGAGGTTCAGTACAGTATTAAAGATAACCTTCCTAATGAACTCCCGCAGAAGAGCCCAGTTGAACTGCGTGATTTTGTTCCTGTGAAAAAAGCTCACCACACAAAAAAACATCTGTAAATTTCAGAGCCAGCACCCGCTGATCATTATATCTGTTGCAGTCACATTTTTCAAACCCCACAAGGAGGAGGCAGACAGAGGAAAAGACAGGACCAAGCGCTTCCTGTCAACTATACAGAAATATTAAAGGCGAAAAATAATAACACTTAGTTGTTAATATGGAATTGGTCGTCTCTGTGCCCGGGAAGCAACGAGTGCCTAGCAACCAACCGAGGTCTGTAAGGTTCCCTTGCATTTATGAGTCGCTCCACAGCACAGAAAATTTTTCTGCCATGAAACGACCCTTCTCATATCACCTAAACCGAGAGCCTCCTCCACGGTTCAGCAGCAAGAGCAGCAACAGATTCGCAACCTACGAAACACGTCGATGCAAACTTGCACGCTGCTTTATGGTAGCCCCGGGCGTAGCACAAATAAGCCTGAAATTTTTTTTGCCTCAAATCCCCAAATATATTTGAGAACGTACTTGCTGGTCGCGAGAGCTACATATCGGTTACTTCCAAGAAAGCATATATCGAGCAGATATTTCAACTAGAGTCTAAGATATGCCACCGCTGTAACACATTGTTCGACTAAAACTCGTAACGCTATGGAACAGTTGTCAGTGCAGTTACGTAGTTTCTACAACGCCAGGAGCATTCCTACTTGCAAGTTTTCAAAGCGACATCTATGACACCTGTAGAATTTGTTCTTGAAACGTTGTCCTGCCTAATTCGAAGATAGCAGAGATCGTTATTTTCTGGTGTGTTTTTTGTTGTAAAATTGGACCGATCGGCAGTGTAAACGTCGCCCTATGCAACAGAATGCCGACTCAGAAGAATTCTTTTGCGCGAGAGAGCACACTTCGCCCACTCAACATCAAGCCTAAGCAAGAACATTCAAAGGTGAATTGACAAGGTGTGATCGCTCTAAGTATAGCATTATGTGAGCATATTTGGCGCCGATTCACTTGAGATCAGAACTCATGACCGTTCGTTTTTTTTTTTTTTAATGGCACATGCTGATTCTTCGTTGCGCAGCACACCCACCCATTTTTCCTTAGCAGCAAAAACACATCGATCAAAAGAGGTGCTTTGGTTCCTGAACTCTCAAATTTTACTCTTCAGTGAATATAGAGTGCTTCATGCAACTTAATTAGTTAATTGGCTAAGGTTAATTATCCAAATTTGTGATGTTCGCTTTAAGCTTTATGCGTTTTGATATATCGCAGAGGGGGTTACAAAAAAAATTATTTTTGTACCAACGCATGTCCTACGTGTTCCTTTTTCCAGCATTTAAAAACACCCCCGAAATTGGAAGAAAAACCGCAGCTGTGTTCTTGCCTACTGCATTATAGCTCTGCCAAATACGTTCTGAACCAACGAAGCGTGCAGGCAGACCGTGTCGAAGTAAGCGCCCGAAGCCGCTATCGCCGCAGTCACGAAAGTGTGTCAGCACATTCATCCGGAACATGGAAAACGAACGCCGTGGTCAACGATAAGTGATAGGCAGGCCACCTACAAAGGAATATTTTATTCGGTCATCGCTCTGGCAAACCAAACAGGGAATGAAAACCAATGATTGCGCGTATTTCAATCCATCTTCTTTATTTGCATCATTGTGCAGCGCGTCCAACTGAGCTGAGGCTGCTCGATTGGGCACGGTCAACGCGCATGTTTCGCTCGATCAGAGGCCCGTGTACTGTGCGATGTCAATGCACGTTAAAGAACGCCAGGTGGTCGAAATTTCCGGAGCCCTTCAATACGGCGTCCCTCATTACCTGAGTCGCTTCGGGGCATTAAACCCCAATAAATTCATAAAACACGGTTGGAAGCACTATAGAATGTGGTAGCCCGTGAGCGCAGTCAGGTGTTTTTTTTTTGTGTGCTAAAGCATTATTACACTCGCGCAAAGCTTTCTGTGGCTATGGAGTGGAAGCTACGAGGGCACGGCGCAAGGCTTTCATAAGAGCGCTCTTATCACGCGCTCACGAGGAAGAGAGATACGCTTTGAAGCTGGCGACGAGCACTCGTAGCTTCCATTGCATAGCCACAAAAACCTGCCCCCGAGTTTAGTCCCATTTCAAGAAAATCTGGCTGTGTGCATGTATGTGTCTGTCTGCACTCGCAAATGGTACAAAAAATCCCAGCGATGGCAAGACAATACAGGGTGACGTCATCAAGCGGCCGTATGAGGCACACAGAAAACCGAGCACATCTACTGCAGGCAATCCTACATATCACCCTAGTCTACGTATATATACTTGCCACAGGTGATCTTCCCGGCAATATTCGTGCCAAAATTATGATACAAATGTTCGCTGCACAACGTTCCGAGTTCTGTCATACGATTTCTCGTTGCATATAGACCGTTTACAGAGTTCACTCTGTCCACGACATGTGGCGCCACTAGTACGGCCGCCACTTCTGGCCTTCGGCCGCCCTTCTTCGAGGAACTGTCTTGCCAGTTCATGCTGCTTTCTGCGAGAACAGAACGTTAATGTGTTGTTCTACGAAAAAAGAATAAGCATTTCACAAACGCCACACGCCACTGCGATATGGCGGCGCCCATGCTCCCGCGCTGTAAAGCATCTATAGCTTACACGTGCTAGCCAAGCAGGAGGCTAGGTTGCGACAGGGAACTTCAGCGTCAGCAGTAGCTACGGGAATGCCAGAACGAGAGTAACTCTAACCTTTCTCACCTGCGACAAACACTGATCCAATACATCGAATAATCGGTGCTTCTTTAGACCTTTGCAATAAGCGCTTCCTGGGCGTCGGCACAGTGCACACTAAACTGTCGTGCGTACTTGGCGCTAGCACGGTGTAAGCGGCAACGGAGCTTTTGCAAAAGTTCTCAGAGGAGGCGCTTCGACAATTCTCTCGCCCGATGCAAAGGTCTACAGAAGTACAATCTGCATCACCCTTAAGTAGAGTTCTAGGGGGGTGTGCTGCCCTGCAAACAATGCGAAGCCTCCCCGCATCTGCTAGATTGTAAACGCCATTCTTGGCAAAATGTTGAGCCACATTGACTTTCAAGTGCTGTGGGAAGAGCACGTCGGCCATGGACCGTCGGGCTACTGCATAATTCTAGCTTGGATTGCCTGGCGCGCACTCCTCGAGTGCTCTACACAAGGCTGACGCAGGCTTTACATCTGCAGGTGCTGACCTCCGGGTAGTTTTCAGTTTTACTTAGCAAGCGAGCACGGTTGAACATCGCCGAGCTCCTGAAGGGGCCCTTGTACAACATCCATATTCTTCCTTTGGATGCCGTAATGGGGGATAAAGTAAATATCTGGGCAGTCGACCGGCGATCACACGCATGCGAAGGTTCGGTTGTAAGTCGTTTGTACGGCGCTAAGCAGTGAACGTTCTTAATAGTTGTGAACACATATTCCTCCACTCAGCAAAAATATCTAGCTCTAAAAATCAAGCTTACAGGCATTCTCCCGCTTTTAATCTGCTGTCGGACAACAAGTTCTGCGGTCCCATTGGACGGTGAATTGTCTGAATAAATATTTACACGCAGGCAGCCGTCCGCGATTTGTTGACACATTCGGGCTGATGCGGGCAATCCGAAGCAGAGTAAATGAGCTGGCTGAACCAAACATTTTCCGGCACCAACACATGTATGCGCATTCACACGAAGTTTTTGTGCAGTCCGACAACTCGCTATCCACAACGAGAGCCGGAAAAGCGTCTTCCATCCTGGTACTAGCGCTCGGCACCCGTCGAAACGAGAAGGTCCGAAGGTCCGCGATGGTGGAATAGTCACGTGACGAAATATGGCGGCACCCGTGCTCCCGCGCTGTAAAGCATCTATAGCTTATATGTGCTAGCCAAGCAGGAGGCTAGCTTGCGACAGGGAATCGAGCCGACAGCATATGCACCTTCAATTGTATGTCTTCACATACTCATAACCTCTTCCCTTAAAAAGGACCCCAGAAAGGGGCTCTCAAAAAGGCTGCGATATGTCTGGGATGTTAAAAGACATGGCTTCATAATTATCCTCCAGCGAGAATTATTTTAACGCGTTTTGTGGAAGCTGAGTTATATGCAGACAAAATTTGAACTTCCGCGTCTTGGTTTTACTCGGGGTGCACGCTCTTCGGGATGGGGTCCACGTGGATGTGGGCCCGCGACTCCTCGCTGATCTCGCACGGTTGTCGACTGGGAGCTCGGGGGCTGTAACCCAAGGACGTCGGTACACTGCGGCCGGTCTTGGTAGTAGAGAGCCGCTCCATTTGCGCAGTGAGCTGCGCCTCGGCTATTTCTTCTAGGGTGTTAATGACGCCGAGCTGCAGGAGCCGATCCGTACTGGCGGTCTCGATTAAGCATAGCACCGTCTTGTACGCCCGTCTGATCAGCGTGCTGGTTTTGGTCCTGTCAGTCACCTACAAGTTCAGGGAGGCCGCAACGTGGGTGATGTGACTGATCACGAACGACTGTACTGGCAGTGCTACACGTGCTTCACCCAGAACTCTATCCGAGCGGTATGTGCAGCGTTTGTGCAGTGGGTCCGGCGGACCAATGACACATCGTGTGGGGACTATGCCAAGTTCCCTATCGAAGCTACCTCCAGGACATACCCGCCCGAACTTCAAAGAGCAGTTCAATCTACAGACAAGGACACTCCACTATGGGCCGTCCAGCAGGCCCGGGGTGCACTCGAAAAACACAAGCATCACGACCCACCGCAAACAGGCTGAAAGGGATTGGGCAGAGCACGGCATAACCCCTGGTTGACTTTTGGCCAACGTCACGACGCATGACACCGTTGGTTGCCGGCATATTAATAAAGTTATTCCTATTCTATCCTTGAACTCCCGCGTCTTCTCACCTTTCCCTCTCCTCTCGCGCGCCAAAAAGGCGGCGCTCCTCTCCGGGACCCACCCACTGGGCTGCTCCCCTACCTCCGCCTGCTGCGGCGCGCGCGGAGTGGCCGCGGCCACGGTAGTGCGTGACGTCTGAAAGAACTTAGCGCTGTGAACCAATGTGAGGGTACAACAGGTATGAAGTACTGAGAGGTATTTGGAAAGGAATAATGGTGTCGGGGCTTACTTTCGGGAATGCGGTTCTGTGCTTAAGGGCAGAAGTTCAGGCGAGATTAGAAGTAGAGAGCTGTTGGAAGATTAGCACTAGGTGCCCACAGGAAAACCACAAACGAGGCAGTACAGGGGGATATCGTTCGAAGCACGGGAAGCTCAGAGTAAAATACTATACGAAGAACGCCTGAGGAAATTGAACGATAACATATAGGCAGCTAAGGTATTTAAATACCAATACAGAAAGAGCGTTAACTGACACTGGCGGAAAAGAACTAGGAAGCTAACCAGTAAATATGCCAGACACGGGGACGGTGAAAGAAAGTGCATTAAACGAGAGGTTAAAAACGCGGAATTTAAAAATTGGAAGATCCAATGGAAAAGAAGCATAGTGTAGAACTATATCGCTACTGGAAAAGGCAGATCAGGAAGGAAGCGTTTTATGATAACTCAAGAGGCAGTGCCCTACTCTCTGAAGCTACGTCAGGATGTCTTAGAACGCGCAGCTACAAAATGAAATTTAAGAAGATGACACATGTGCTGTGTGTGGTAAATCCGTAGAAACAATAGAGCACCTCATACTAAAATGTGATGGTATCCATGTCGATGCAGGCAGAGTCACTCTTCCTGAGGCCCTAGTGTTTAGATATAACAACAGTCACGTAAATAAATCTCTGGTGGAAATTAGCAAAATGCGATTCGAAGATTGGTGGCTCAAAAGTAGACAGGTGACATAAGGATAAAATGTGGGAAGATGTATTTAAAGAAAATGGCAAATTTTAATAACTTACACCACAGTTCAACAAAAATAAAGGGGGAAAAAGCTGACCATGGTGGCAGCTGCCATCACCCCCTTTCAAAGGGGACGCTCCATCCATCCATCCATCCATCCATCCATCCATCCATCCATCCATCCATCCATCCATCCATCCATCCATCCATCCATCCATCCATCCATCCACCCGAAACTGCTGACGTCACTTGCACGACGTGACGTCGTCTCGCGCGAAATCCCGGCACCGCACGTCGCCGCGAGGTGCGAAGGCGGGAATTTTTAAAAATGCAATGTAAATTTCCCGTTTGCTTTTTAGGTCTCCTATGCGGCACGGACACACGGTGGCCTGTACTCTACAATAGTGCAAGCATTTAAAAGCCAAGCACAAACCCCCCTTCCTGTGGCCCTTTAAAGCGTGGTTGAAGTTTCCACCGAGATATGACAGATGCTGCGCGATTTCCTATTATTAAAAACCAATTTCCATATAAAACTTCTAATTCAACTGTTCGTCGTATAGAGTTCCAGGTGGCGTCATACGCGCGCGTGTGTGTGGGTGCCAATACATTCAGGGGCATCAATGCCGTCGCATTCCCCACACGTAATCAGTCCTAAGTGTCTCGGCCGATTTTTTTTAACTCAGGGCGTTAGGCAAGGCGTGAGCATCGCACAGGATTCTGAGAAGGCGGGTTTGGAATACCTTCTCCATGAGTTTCCCGATAAAACACGTTATCGAGATCGGGCGGAGGTTTTCTGCACAAAGGGCTTTGCCAGGCGTCGGATTGAGAATCACGTT
This sequence comes from Amblyomma americanum, assembly GCA_030143305.2. Classification (NCBI taxonomy): domain Eukaryota; kingdom Metazoa; phylum Arthropoda; class Arachnida; order Ixodida; family Ixodidae; genus Amblyomma; species Amblyomma americanum. The sequence continues at coordinate 284,020 of JARKHS020034069.1, forward strand.
GGACTCCGTCCAAGTAGATAGGAGGACCCTCACCTTCCAAGCCTCGTTCAAGAAGCGAGTTGCTCGAGATAGGATTCAGTAAGGCTACATAAGAAAAACCGGTCGGCAAGAAGCGGCTTTGGCCTAACCCGGTTGTGTGATGTGGCGCAGAAGGTGCCACGTGCCGGCAGTGCCCTTGTGTGCCATTAAAGGTGCACTAAAGAGAAATCTGAAATCGTCTTTGCCATCGTGCTGTATCCAGATACCAAGTACTCGCACAAGTGGGCGCTCGTCGATGGGATGTTTATGAATTTGTCGGCGGATAGGGCTGGTAAAGATGTCCGTGAATCCGAAGAACTTCAGATTTAAGAGTTAAAAAAACTCCGCTTCAAAAAGTTGTGAGTCCCAGTAGACACTAGTCGTGTGCTTACGGATGTCGACGCTGTCTGTAAACATCCAGTAAAGGCTGTACCCATATGTCATCATTATCTTCTGAAAAGCGCTTCTTTTTTACACCTTTTGCCGATTAATTTATCTGTCGGTCTATTACGCCGATGAATTTTTATTGATGCATTAGTTTCAATAGTTTTGTCACCAGGTAGTAGTGCTTTATCAACCATCTCGAAGTTTTCAACTTGAACACAATTTACTTTATAGACAACGAATGTTCCTGCCGTCAGTGAACACCCGTATTTTAGCCAACTAGAACTACGGTTTTTCGACGCATAGACCCATGGGAAGCTCTCGCAACTGATAGGATTGAACGCAGTGTGAAGGGAGAACTACGTGGCCTACTAAAGCAGGGCTAACAGCCGGCGCTTTGATGTTATGTTTCTAGGGTGCTGAACGGCTATTATAACGCCCATCAAGGTTCAAAATATTACAGGCACCCCAAGGCTTGACTGCAAGAAGCTTGACTGCAACTTAAACGCTAATTATGTAGCTACGATAAAAACTACACCTTCATTGAAAAAACAGGCGATTTCTTTAGTGACACTTGTCCTACGAAAGCTGTCCTAGGCTCTCATCTGGCTGTGTGCTGCAGTGGACAGAGCAACAAGAATCGGATTAAAGGTCATTGGCTCAAACGCAAACGAGACTTGCTTTTTGATTCGATCTTTATTGACGAAGAATTATGAAACACTCCCTATGGGAGACTTTTTCGACGTGGGAATTCTAATAATTCACAGTTTTTTTTTAATTATACTGCTAACACAGTTAAAAACTCTACAAAAATTCATGGAACACAACCTTTTAGATCAAATTATGCGGTAAAAGAAAAAGAATTGTTTGGAAATAAACTGAGCGCAATTTCAAAGTAAAACCTTCGACCGATTTCGCTATAAAAGGTAAGAAAAAATTCATTTTAAAAAGACCGCAGTATATGCGAACAATTCATCCAAAATGAGCAAAAGTGACTACTGTAGTGTTGATGGTAATTTGTGGTTTTCACTTCAAGGCCAGTAAACAGCGGGCATGACCTTTGTAGTCGACAGTGCAACACCCCCGCCACGCACTTTGCGGCGTACACCAGCGTGTCGAGGAAAGAAGAAAAAGATATGCAGCTTCCCAGATATTGGAGCAGATGGCTGTTTAAAAACGACAATCTATCATCATTACTTCCCCGCATACCCTCCTGTAACACACCGCGGCTATGCAGGTCTCCCTAACAACAGAGGTTGAGGCTGAACTCCACATGTGCCGTAGGGGTCGTCCCCTGAATTATTTCGACCACATGGGGATCTTAACGTGCACTGGCATCGCAAAGCAGATGGGCGCCTTTTACGTTTCGCCTCCATCGAAACCCGGCCGTCGCGGTCGGGTTCAAAGCCGGGTACTCCGGCTCAGTAGACCTGCGCCTTAACCACTGAGCGGCGGTTGCGTATTCAAATGTAGCGTCCATTTTATTTATTTCTATCATTGTAATTTCCTTCCTTTAACAATGGATATATCTAAAAAATCGAAGTCACCGAAACCTAACTGAAAACTGAAGTGCCAGCCCATTGCATTCGCATCTCTACGCAAACTGACGATCACTTTTTTCCATGGCTTATCGTGTTCTCTCCGTGTCTCCTCATTCGCTTGTTTGAGCACACCTCCTAAGGGACGTTGCTGGCAATCACCGCAAATTTGCGTATTAGCAATGAAATTTCCCACAATTTTCTCAGAACGAGATGCAGTCTCGAGCACACGGATTCAACAGGATAGCTGCTAAAAATGTTTATTGTCCAAATTGAGTATGAGCCACTTGGTTCAAGTCTAATTCAGGATTCCAATCATAGCATCTGATACGGTGGCCCTGTTTGCGAGCCATTTCTGGCCCCTGGGAGTGCTCTGAGCAGGGCACTCTCCTACTCGTTAGAGGCTGGGACAGGGATGGGGGATATGGCCTTGTTTTTCTGGTACACCCATAGCGTGTGGCATAGAACTGCAATTTTTCCACAGTGCTGAAATTCAGGTCAAGTTCTGCGTACAAGATGTGCAGGGATTTGGGTGTGTGAAATGGGTTATTTTCTACCCTTCAAATTGTATTCTTCGTCCTTGCTTAATTGTTTCGGGGCTTTGGGGTATCCCGATCGCTTCAGCTTCTAGTTGTGCAGAATTTGAGCAAAGGTGTAGTGACACATCAGCGTTAGGATCGTTTTTCGACGGTGCTGTTTCAAACTTGGTAATCTTGATGATCTGACCCGGACCTTAATGTAGTTTCTACGTGCGGGCATGACAAACAAGACATGAGAAACGACATGAGAAAGAGACTAATTTCGATTGTCCAAGTCCTCTCCTTCCTCGGGGGAAAGTCCTGGGGCGCATCAGTGCGCTCGATGCTACAACTTCACCATTCCCTATTTCTGGGCTACATGCGGTACAGTCTTCCGATATTCAGTTCCATAAGAAAAACAAATATCAAGACTCTTCAAAGTGTGAAAGTGCAAGCTCTCCGTATCTCTCTTGGACTGCCTAAATGTGCATCAACAGCAGCAACTGTTCTTGTTGCCCGGGAACATCCTGTTACTACATACATTGCTGTTGACACCATGAGAACACATATTCGGCAACTCACACTGGTTCCCGGTCATCACCTCGCAACACTCCCAATAATTAGACCGCGTACTGCATTCGCCAAAGTCATTGAAGCCCATCGCGCATATCTTCCATCGCAGTTCACCCCTGCGTCAAGACCGAGCTCACCCATATGGAGTCTTCATGAATCTCGGGTTCACCTCTATATTCCTGGCATTACGAAGAAAGCTGGTGTATCACTGCCCGCTCTCAAACAACTGACATTGAATCACCTGCATTCTTACCACAGTCACCGCATACATTTTTACACAGATGGATCAGTTCACTCGACCAGTTCTGAAGGGTCGGTAGTGACACCGGCCAGATCCATCTTCATGAAAGTGAAGACGACCTATCCAACATCTTCAACTGGTGCGGAACTCGCAGCCTTACGGGCTGCGGTAGAGTTCATAATTCAAGAACCTCCACATGACTGAACGGTTTTCACCGACTCTAAAGCAGCCCTTCAAACCCTGCAAGCTGCGCTACGCCACGGGTCGCAGGAGCAACTTGTTGCTGAGATCCGTCTACTGTACCACGGCACCGTTTCCAAAGGTCATGACATCATTTTTCAATGGCTGCCAGGACACTGTGGTATTAACGGTAATAATCAAAAGGCCGATGCTGCTGCGCGTTCTGCTCACAACGGCGGACTTCCAGTGAGAATCCCAATATCGCGACCTGACGCTGCGTGTGGGCTTCGCCCTATAGCGCTGGAGCTCACACTTTTAGCGTGGAACACGGGAGAGTTTTGCAACCTCCGCCTCAAGGCACTGGACCCTGGACTGCGCCTTCGTCTTCCACGTAACTTATAACGTCGCGACGAAACACTGTTATGCCGTTTATGGATCGGTGTTGCATTTACCAATTACTATGCTTTCCGGATGTGGATGGCCGGCAGCCCTGCCTGTGAGAGCTGTGGTTGTGAGGAGACCATCGCTCATCTTCTCTGTGAGTGCCCTGCATTTGTGAGTGCAAGACATACACTGTGTTGTGCCCTGGACCGCCTCGATCCTCGCCCATTAACAGAGCAAAAGGTCCTCGGTCCGTGGCCACAGCAGTCGACTGTCCTCAAGGCATACAAGGCACTCTTTGCCTACTTGAGAGCGACTAGATTGTGTGACAAATTGTGACAGCGTTGTGCGTGTGTGTGTTATGCCTTTTTTTCTCTTCTCTCTTCCTCCTTTTCGTCCCCTAATCCCTCTTCCCCAGTGCAGGGTAGCCAACCGGAACCCCTTTCTGGTTAACATCCCTGCCTTTCCCTCCTCCTCTTTATCTATCTATCTACGTGCGGGTTGAGAGCCTGAGGTCACGAGAGCTTGAGGATCCGCCAGTATGGTTAGAGATAAAGCTGCTTCCTCGGCAATCGCAACGTGTCTGATTCTGACCGCTGCGCAGCCTAGTAGTCTTCCTCCTGAATAAGTAGCTACCGCAGTAAATATGCCTACAACTGGACTGCCGGCGTCTGTGTATATTGTTTGAGAGGATGTATTCCATTTTTTAAAATGTATTTTTCCCCAACTTCTCTTCTGCCCTTGTTGCAAGTGGGGTGCGCATTCTTAGGGATGGGGTTAATATGATTTTTCTCTCTTCTCTGTCGTTGTACATCCGCTGTTCGTTATCGATACTTTGATACTTGACGGTATATTCTTGCGTCCGGTGAGGAGCAATTTAGAACACAAGTTAGGTTGCAGCCCCTCGCATACATCTGTACTTGCTTGCTGTACTTGCTGCCTCACTGAGGAACATGATCATATATAGACTCCAGAGTTCCTTCGCGCGACCAAATAGTGATATAAACTGCAAGCAAGCCCTGTTGAATACCTCAAATTCCTTGCAATTTTTTCGGGTAGTTTTATGAAAACAAGGTTGAACAACCTGGTATGCCTGGCATGCTTTATTATCCGAATGAGGGGTGATGCGCCTCTGTTTCGGAGGTCGTACTTGTTCTAGATTGAGCTGCCCGCCCTTATTACTGCGAATCTATCTTTGCGAAAGTTCTGAATATAGTCTAATGGTCAACAACCAAAGCTAACTTGCTCTAGACCGTCCGGATTACTCTCACGACTCACATTGTCGAACGCGTCTTTAAGGTGCAGCACAATGACTGATCTCGCTTGATTCTTGTCTGGGTTACCCATCTCTTAATTTTTCAGTTATCATAACGTCTTGGGTGGAGAGGTGTGTCCTGAACTCAAACATAGCGTCTGGGAGCAGGCCCTCATTATTCAGGTGCCTCGAAACTCTGGTGTTCTTTACTCACCCTACAAGTGACATAGTCAGTTAGACTCCGTTGCAGAAATTGATCATTTGAATCGGCAATCAAATTAAGCAATTCAGAGTTTCGCAGCTTCATTAGTGATGCGAAACTATCGGTAGTACTATCGATAGCTGGGTCACTGTCTAACATTCTATGTTTTAAAAAATTATGGCGCTCCCTTAAGCAGCTCCTGTGATGTGTAAATGCGACAGCGCTCTTGTCGCTTAGGGTGTGTCGCTGAGTTGCCGGGGACAGGGTGAACGTTGTTTTGCTGCAGCAGCATGTTTCTCTGCGTTTCAATGCTCTCGTACTTTGTCAGCAGTCAACTGCCGCCACTGGCCACGCTTTGCTGTCTCGCCAGATGATGTAGACTCGAAAGATTAAACTTGTCACCTCGATGAAGACTCCATAGCGTCGCAACTTCGCTATCCGAAACCTGAAGACAAGCAGACGGCTGTGAGGGGCTTTCCCTTTTGTGTAACCTTTATCCGCGTTTACGTGAATAAGACAATGGCGCATTGTATTAGTATTTGGCGCACTCCTTACATGTACTGAACCACATCAAGTTAGGCCGGACAGTAATTCCAGTGCATGCGGCGGACTGGGCCGGCCGCGAAGAGAGAGCGGTCATCGAGGCACCCTACCAGCCGCTCCCATTCTGAGCCTGTTATGCTTTGTTATCCGAGTGAGGGGAATTGTAGAAGTGTAGCTTGTTGGGCCAGCTGGTGCAAGGTACTACGTAGAGAAACCAGCAGAACAGGACATGTACACAGGAGAACAAAATCACATGGACAACGCTGGAGACACAACTCAAAATTTTACTTCATCAAAGGATCGAGCAGAGCAGGGCGCACATGCTCGTAAGCAGGCAACGCCGACAAAAAGAAAAAAAGAAAACAAAGAAAAAGAAAAGGTCAGTCATTAAAAATGCTGCTATCTTGCACGTGGAGACTATGTCCCATACGTGAACCGGTATTTCTTATACGAAAATTTGACGCATTGCTAACGCAATCAGTGCCTGACTTCTTTGTTTTAAAAGCTTCCAAGGTGTCTCGTTGTATCTGCGTTCTGCCTTGGCCGATGATTTTCCCACTGCTGGACAGGGGAGTACATTATTTACATTTGCTGCAATGTTTCGGGAGATTGGTCTTATTATTCGGTTGCAGTGATGGGCGATGCTATTTTAACGGGTCGTTAATACATTGGCCAGTCTGGCCAATATAGGCCTTACTACATGACAGGGAGAAAGAGCAAACAACGGTGGTTGTGCATTTGGTGAACATTGTTTGGTGCTTTATTTTACAATCTTTTTGTGCTCTTTGTAGAAATACCGGCACATAATGACGAAATATTTATGGATGCTGAAAACACAACGTCTACACCGCATCTTACTGCTACCTTTTTGAAACTATGCAAGACTTTGTGCGTGTAAGGAAAAACAGCAGGCGTCAAATCCTGACGCGACGCTTCTTCGATGTGAGGTGCGTGCTGCAACCTAAGCTTAAGTGATAGCGATTCAGCAACTGAGACAAGGACCTGTTCGGGGTAACCGGCTGACCGCAGACGACCAGCTTGTTCAAAGAAACTGTTGTGCATAACGTGAGGACAGGTTTTCGCAGGGCATTTCCTAGACAGAGATTGGCTATGCCCCTTTTCACTAGTTTTGAGTGTGTCGAGGTGTAGGGTAAAAAAAAAAACCTTTCTTAGTTCGAGGAGCGTAATTCCAGCAAACATCGTCATCGTCAAAAAAGGTGAGAAGCAAGTCTAAAAACAGGATTCTGCCATGAAGTAGTACCTCATGAGTTAAGATCAGGTCAATTAATAATTAATAATTGGTTTTTGGGGAAAGGAAATGGCGCAGTATCTGTCTCATATATCGTTGGACACCTGAACAGCGCCGTAAGGGAAGGGATAAGGGAGGGAGTGAAAGAAGAAAGGAAGAATGAGGTGCCGTAGTGGAGGGCTCCGGAATAATTTCGACCACCTGGGGATCTTTAACACGCACTGACATCGCACAGCACACGGGCGCCTTAGCGTTTTTCCTCCATAAAAACGCAGCCGCCGCGGTCGGATTCGAACCCGGGAACTCCGGATCAGTATTCGGAGTTCCCGGGTTCGAACCCGACCGCGGAAGTGTGATTAAAGAAAAACAAAATGTCATCGGCTGCTGAATCGACGCTGTCAAGAGGAGTTAGTTTTAAAAGGATTAAAACATCATCAACATATCTGGGTCAACATATCCAGCGTTGTCCGTGTGATTTCCCCCTCTTCTGTACGCATCCTGCTCTGCTGGTTTCTCTGCCTGCTACAGAGTGAGGGGATATTTTAGAGCTGCCCCAGGGAGGAGGAGGGGCGCCCCACACCTGTTTCCATTCATCGCCGAAGTCAATTTGCCCTTCTAGAAAGGGCAGAGTCGAAATGATGGTGATGACGTCACTCGCGTGCGGCGTCTCTGCCACGCTTTCCTGCCACGACTTTCTGGCGACAGCGGGGTTTTCGCACAAGAAGCCAAGTAATGCTCTCACACTAAAAAGCTGTAGGTAGCGCTTTCGATAGATCACCCCACGCACCCCGCGTCATTACGGCAGCACAAACTCGGCGACGTTCCCATGCGGGTGGTGGTAATCAGTATAGGGCTCTCTGTTCCTAGTTCCGCGAATGTCCTAGTTGCGCTGTCTACAGCAAGCGTCGCCGTCGATAAGGCTTGGAAGCGGGCGGACACGCACCTCTGGCCGCACCTGCTTCGGCGTCGAAATCAGTTAAAATTATTACTTCAGTGGTTATGTTTTTATGTTTCCTGACTTTCGTGCTCTTGAGAGTTACTCTGCGGCTTACAAAGCGGTAGAAGCTGCAGGTTGTGCCAGGTAAGCTTGTACGGAACATCCAGCTTCAGGACACAGACGGGTGTATATTAGGGCATTTCAGTGATTGTGAACACTTCAGAGCACGTAAGCAGAATATTGTTTATAAGAGCTGCCCTTTTCTACTTTACATTTTACCTGCGTTATGTTTTAGCGCGTTGCACCCCTCCAGGATTCCGCATTTAAGAACTTATGTTGTAAATGCCGCATCGAGTAATTTTCTTGCTTCACGAGGCTGGCCGTGATCTCTCGCTCGTTACATCAACCCTGGCTGAGTAGGAAACGGCAGAAATACTAAGAAGGAAATTTTGGCAATTATTTTGCATATTATGCAATTGCAATTGTACCAGCGATATTGCACTGGGGCGGGAAGAGTTTTTTCTTGTTGATTTGTTATGCTCGAAACTACAATGTGATGCACCATTGAAAATAAATGGACGTGGTAAGCAATCGCGCTGTCATGTCCAACATTCTTGGAAAAAATTTTTGAATATTGAAAAACTGTTAGGTACTGGCGTAGACATATTGGAGGTAACGGTTCATCCTTCCGATATGCAGCAATATGTTGCTTTTACAGTGTTTCCATCGCTCGCATACAGCAGTTGAGACTGCCATAGAAAACCGATCGGAACGCTTCTGACGATAGCAAAATCGTTAACAGCAAAAAAAAAAATGCAAACCTGCCGTCCTGGAGATCTGACGTTATATTGCCTGTTATAGTGGAATCTAACAATATATGAAGAACTGCGCGCATTAAATCTGCCCCTTTCAAAATGCTGTTCTCTACAATTTGTTGGATATGCGCCTTCCTCCAGCTTGGTTTCTCGTCAACTGGAGATGAGGAGCTCTGTTAGAGATCGTCGAAAACTGCTATCATGACCTTTTCGACACTCGGTTGTCGCTTTTTCTTCTCCTTTAGTTCCTGTCGAGTGTACTGGCATCCGGCGCAGATGTTGTACAAGCATAGACGCGTCTTTTGTACTCTAGAAAATGAACAAGCGCCGGCTGCTTGCCTGTCAGTAGATCTTTAGCAAAAATTCATATCATTGCTTTAATGATTACGAGTACTGCAGAGTTGTTGCAGACACAAAACTAATGTTTATAGTCATTCCACACTATGTATAGTTTTAAAAAATTATCGATAGTCAATTTACGAATAGATTTTCTATCACTAACTTCGTACGAAACTGTTGCGGCACTTAACAGGAAAAAAGGTACCTGCAGTTCTCTCCTGCTTCTCTTACCGCGCGAAGCTGCGAAATCTCGAATTCATCCCTTTGCCTACTAATTCAGAATAAACCGCATCTGTTAAGGTTTTTTTACCTCGGAGGATTATTCAAACTATAAACTTAATTTTAAGCTGTTCGAACATACCCTACAAATTCCAGCATAACTCATCACTAGTCTCTATTTTTTCTTGTGAATAAAAAATACTTTGTGGAGTTCTACATTGCTACTCATAAAATGCAGAAAAGCATCATATCCTCATTTTCAAATAATTTAATTCTCCAATTCAAGTTTGCTTACTACTCACAACTACTTCAGTGTGTTCGTTGCCCCGGCTGCAACAGAAGAACAGAGCTGGGCACTCGCACTTATCAAGCTGTAACCAGCCAGAGTACGCAAACTGCCTTCGGAAAAAAAATGAATTTCTTCTTTATCAAAAAATATGCCTTCAAGATTGAGCTTTGCTTTTATTCTCGGTCCCCCCGGTCATCACACCTTTCTTTCTTTTTAAAGTGGCATAAATAGAAGTTATTCGTGCAACAAATGCATTACGCTGTGCTGACAGCGTCCGCAGCAAAAAAATAGAGAAAAAGAACTAAAGTTAGTCTTTGAACCTTATCCAAGGCGTCAGAAAGGTGGAAATAATGATCGTCTGTAATAACGTCACGAAGTGCTATATATTCCCCGAAGGATCTGCACAGTATCTGCAGGATCTGCACCGGAGAAGTGGCAGTTGAGTAGGACCCGCGATGACTGTGCAAAAGATGGCCTTGCTTTCTACACTGGTTGCTTCGTACCTTTTGATGTGAGTATTACCTGCAATAATTTTCAAGCAAAAAGCATTATGACTAAATTACCTTTTCCGAACGCTGTTCAGCTTACTTTTTGGGGATGTTCTAGCACACTGGAGGCAAATGCGACCGTGTAAGAAATTCGCTTGTGTAAAATAGGCCTAATGGTACTCATGCTGGCTTGAAATATTAAGAACTTCTTCCTGGGCTAGTTGCTATTATTAATGGCTATTATTAAGAACGAAAGGCAAAAGGCGCCCGTGTGCTGTTCGATGTCGGTGCTCGTCAAGGATCCCGAGGTGGTCAAAATTATACCGGAGACCTCCACTAAGGTACCTCTTCCTTTTTTATTTTCTCACTCTCTCCTTTATCCCTTTTCATAGGCGCGGTTCGGGCGTCCGCCGAGATGTGGGACAGTTACTGCACCATTTTTTTCTCCAAACTCTCATCTTCCAATTTTCTACTGCGCCATCAAGCGTACAATGTTCCTATGTAGGTGGTTCTTCGGAAAGTGAAGAGCCCTCCGCACAAACTTGGGACGGTTCAAACGACCATTAGTTGCCCCAGATATTTTGTTCGCTGACATAGTGACCTCCAGACTTTTCATCCCGGGAATTCTAGCGGTTAGAGCTCTCGGCTACTGAGCCGGAGGACAGGTGATCAATCCCGGTGCTGCTGCGGCGTTTCGACTGAGGCTAAACGCTGACGGCACCCGCGTGCCATGCAATGTTAGCGCACATTAACCACTCTGACGAGATATAAATTAAAATTCGAGCCCTTCACAGCGGCACCACTCATAGCCCATGTGTCGCTTCGGGACATAAATCGTACAATTTACTTTCAATAATCAACTGCGGCCTGTATATGTGTATGTAAAAAATTTAGTACTTCAAGTGCCCTTGCCGAGAGATGTGATTTCATATATTCAGAATATTGGGCACAAAGCACATTGAGTGACAGTTTGAGGGGCAATTGTAGTGTAGCCAGGCATCCAGACCATGGCAGCAGGTCTGACAATCACTGTACCCGTCTACTCAGACGATACATACGTTGACTTCTCAGAAAAACGCATCCACTAAACGCCGTACGTATAACTTAACAATATGCATGGTCGCCAGGTTGCAATATCCAATCTGCTTTGGGGATTGCCTGCCGTCACAGTTGCAGCTAGATGAGCATGCCCCACCAAAGCTTTAAAAAGCGGTGCTCCGTCAGCGCCTCTCTTAACTGCAGTCGGGTACAAAGAACTTGTTACAGATAATCACGCCGGATACTGCTTCCCCAATAAAACTGGGAGCTAGTGCAGTTATATTGGTACGATAACGAGAGGTGACAACTTTGAAAAAGCGGCAACCCAGCAGCACTTAAAAAGTGCCGCTCTGTCGCCAAGTTTCGCCGCTTCGGGCAGGTGTACAGCGGCAGCGGTAGGTAACGGCCTTTGCCATCGTATGTAGCGTCTCGAAGGAACACGGCCTCGTGCAGTTACCTTTTCAGTCTGTATGCACCATAGCGAATGCGTGAAGCGAGTTTTATCTCTGCAACATGATCCATTTAGTGTTCCCTGCGCCTCCGATGCAGATTGCTACTTCCAGCTGCATACTCGCGCATTGGTCATGGCAGTGTAAATTCTCGCGTCTCTTCTATTCTCGTAGTCATCAACCATAACCCTGTATCGTCTCATGTTCCTTTTCCAAAACAGTATGCCAGAGAATCATTGTTTAATCGTAAATGACGCCTTACTTCTCTTAAACAAAAAGTGCAATGAAAATTGTAACCCTGTAATATACTTTTCTTCTAGTAGTATGTCAAGAGATAATAAAAGGAACTAGCAGAAGTTTAGCGCTAGTTAAAAATAGTGATACCAGTGAGAGCCCTGTTAAGCATTGCTACTAGTGGTTTGGCGCCGGAGTCGGTTTGGCGTGATGACTGAGCGACCGAGAGCCAGCGAAGCAGCTGTTGTACTGCCCGCTAGTCACGTTGTACAGCAACCGCGAGGCGGCGCCTCTGCACCGCCTCTCCACAGCGAGTCATGTGGTATGGCGTAGCTTGCCACACTTCTGCTCCGCCGGCTCAAGCCCAAGCGCGCACCAAAGTTCACTTTGGGAGTTCCAGTGCAAAGAGTAGAGCTTTCGCTCTAAAACTAAAGATCGTAATCGAAATGGGTACGTGCGTTAGGACTCGCTCGAAAAATAAAGCGGTGTTTTCAACACGATTCCAGGAAAAGGGGCTGCCAAAACCTAGTTTCTTTGAAAGCTGTTCAGCTTTCCTTTCTAGGCAGATGACTGCACTCGGGATGGATGGATGTTGACCAGCATTTACTCCTTTTTTAAATGTGTAAATAAATTAAATTGACAGTACAACGCTGTACTTGCGTGTGCTTTTTATAGCGCTTCCTGAAGACCTGTCTCATTTTGACAAATCTATTTGTTACTTGCTCTTACAAGGATGGCAGGTGAGTTGCTCGTCCGGCAGATGGTACCTGCATAACTGTTGGGTCCTGTGGGTGCCCTTCTAAAAATGTTTTCATTGAATCATGCATCGGCGTAAAAGCTGCCGACAGAACGCATTTTTTTTCTTTATGAGAACAGGGTACATTACAATAAAAAATTCCGGGATATCTAGTTTTATTTCCGATCTAACTGCAAATTGTGCATTATTTCATAGTATGCTTTGCAATGATCCTTTGTTAAGATAAAGTTTTTTTTTATTCAAATATTAGCCTCAATTCGTAGCTGTCATGGTATTGAGTGTGTGTATACAATTTGCTTCTAAGAGAAACGAGAGAACGTGAGCAACACGGACATGCCACCAAATGTCTCCCCCTTTCGTGAACATTATCATCACTATCAGCCTCACTATATATAATGCAGCAGAAAAGACTCTCTCATAAACCACCAATAAATCCTGTCCTGTGCCAGCTACATCCAACTTACAACCGCAAATTTCAGGACGTCATCCGCCCACCTGACTTTCTGCCGCCGCCTCCTACGCTTTCCTTTTCTCAAAAATTGGCGGTGGTTTAGCTGTGGTTAAACCTGGAGTGACGCGATAGCTACAGCTGGCTGAGTGGAACTTGCTCAGTAGAATTCTAAAGTTCGTCTTTTCCGGCTTCATTTCGCTGGGAGTTCCTGCTTCATCTTCGTCCAACTTGACACGGCGCATGCGCACAGCTGTGGCAGCTAGGTTTCGCCGTCGCTCCGCGCCGCCAAAAGTAGCAGCTGCTCCGCACCACGTGGTACGTGACCAACCACGTCAGCAACCACGCGATCAGCCACTGCGCCGCGCCGCACCGCCGGCAGCTGCTCCACGCCACGTGAACAACCACATGACAGCATGGCGGAGTAGCCACCCGGTGGCCGTGCATCCCGGAGGCGGCGCCGCCACAGGGTGGCGGTGCAGCCAGCCACCGCCACGGCGGCGCCACGCTAAAGGCTTGAAATGCTACCGTAATGTAGCTATCGCTACAAAATCAATGCCGTTATCCTAAGGGATCATTCAGAAATCGTGCATGAGCATTACATGCCCTGTCCCTTTCATTTTTTTCTTGATTTCTTCTTGAAAAGGGGTTCCAATGGTCTTCACCGCGCAAGGCGGATTTCTCTCTTTCGCGTATCTGCAATCCACCGAAACAAGGCAAGGAAAAGAGGGGAAGGAGGAGGGGGTTGGCCACAGGCCTTTTTCCCAACAGTTCATTTCTGCAAAAGCCCAGCACCATGCGGAGAGAAAGCGTGTGAACATTCGAAAACGGTGCCTGCCAATGAGGATCCTGCCTGCTAATGCGACAATGGGGATCCACCTCCTGCATATACGAAGGGGCTGATATTGTTACGTGATGGCCAGCCGAAGAATGAGACGAAATGACCGATGGCAATGAGATGGTTTTAATGGCCGCTGGCCTAGCGCGAGCGCTCCGTCTCGGGCCACTGCCAACTTTGTCTTCTTCGTCACACTACCCGGGGCCACCGAGCGATCGTCCCGATCGGTGACAAAGAGACACGCAAAGTGGTGATGGGCATCAGAGGATCGCGGGGCAGGAAGCAGAAAGTGGTGAGGTGCTGGCCGCCACGATGAAGGAGATGGCTGAATGTTTCCTGTCCCGCGAAGCTTCGTGGCCGTAGGTCACCAGGAGCCGACGGCCGGGGCCCCAGGACGCGCCGGACGGAATGGGCAAGGGAACGGTGCCGTCATGTGTGGGCAGCGTTTTGGGTCGGTGGGGTCGGGTCCTTGTGTCAGGTTCAGTTTATCGTGTCGAGTGGTCTGGGTGGTGGACGGGACGTGGGAAGAGCGGCGAGATCGGTTCGGGTCTGAATGGCTGGGGCACGGCCGGGCGACGCAGACCAAGGGCTCACGACCGACGACCACGACTGACGCATGCGCCGAAGCTCGGCGGGCCAAGATGTCGATGGGACCCCGCACCTCCACCAAATGTTACGTGATCGCCAGCAGAGGAATGAGACGATAGGACTGATGGCAATGAGATGGTTTAATGGCCGCTGGCCTAGCGCGAGCGCTCCGTCTCGGGGCACTGCCAACTTCGTCTTCTTCGTCACAATATGACCACTACATTCGAATCCTGGGAACCCTTACTATCATAATTTTCATCATCGTCAGCCTACTACACCCACTGCAGGGCAAAGGCTTCTCCCATGTCTCTCCAATTAACCCTGTCCTTTGTCAACTGCATCCACCCTTTGCCTGCAAACTTCTTAATCTCATCCGCCCACCTAACCTTCTGCTGCTCCCTGCTACGCTTGCCTTCTCTTCGAATCCACTCCGTGACCTTTAAGGACCAGCGGTTATCTTTCCTTCGCATTACATGCCCTGTCTAAGCCCATTTCTTTCTCTTGATATCGACTAGGATATCATTAACCGCGTTTATTCTCTCACCCACTCTGCCCGCTTTCGGCCTCTTAACCGTACGCTTATCATTTCTCTTTCCATGCCTCGCTGCGTTGTCCTTAACTTAAGTTGAACCCTTTTCGTTAGCCTCGACGTTTCTTCCCCGTAGGTGAGTACCGGTAAGATACAGCTGTTGTACACTTTTCTCCTGAGGGAAATTGGTAAGCTGCCAATTATGATCTGAGAGAACCTGCCATATGCGCTCCACCACATTCTTATCCTCCTAGTTATTTCCTTTTCATGATCCGGATCAGCTGTCACTACCTGCCCTAAATAGACCTTTGCCACTTCCAAGCCCTCGCTGCCATCTGTGAACTGCTGTTCCCTTGCTGGACTGTTGAACATTACTTTGGTTTCGTGCATGTTAATGTTTGACCCAGCATTCTGCTCTGCCTCTCTAACTCATTGATCATGATTTGCAGTTCACCTCCTGAAGGACTCAGCAAGGCAATGTCATCAGCGAATCGAAGATTATTTACGTATTCTTCATTTACTCTTATTCCCAACTGTTCCCAATTCAGGCCTCGGAATAACTCCTGTAAACTGCCGGTGAATAGCATTGGCGAGATCGTGTGTGCTAGCCTGACGCCCTTCCTTATTGGAATTTTATTGCTGACTTAATGGAGGACTATGGTAGCTGTACAGTGTTATATATATATATATATATATATATAATATATATATATATATATATATATATATATATATATATATATATATATATATAGAAAGATAAACGCATTTGGTTGCTAGAGGCAAAAATTCAAAGTTGAAAACGCTTCATTTAGTCATAGATTTATTTTGAGTCGACGTTTCGGACAGACTCTGTCCTTTCTGAAGACTGCGGTTACAGGGGTCTTCTTCCTCTTCTTAAGGAGTTGGCACTGGCACACATGTACGACACATGAACAAAAGAAACAAACGGAGGCAAAGAATACTAGAAAAGATAGAGATCGAAAGCGAAAAAAGGGGAACAAATAAAAAAGAAAAACGTGCTGTCCCCCGCCGCCCACTCCGCAGCCGCAGGGAGCCGACCCCGGACGAGGGGAAAAAAAAGAGGAAAACACGGAGCGGGAGGGGATAATGGCTACCCATCAAGGCAACAGAGCGGCGGCGTGTAAGGTGCACAGGAACAGACGGTGGCGGGATCGCCCTACACACAAAAGCTAAAGACGCGCGTGCACTCGCGTGCCCCGACCATAAAGAGTAAACAAATAAACAGAATAAAATGCAGACCGGGCCGGAGCTTCAGTCATCTGGAACCACTTCGGCAGCCAGAGCCAAGGCCGAATCAGCGGCGCCGTGAGCTTAACTAGACACACGTGCATTGTGCATGAAAACACCCAGACACACAACAGTAAAGCGTCCGAGCTCATGCCAGTGTCGTGTGGCGGCTAAATGACAATGGCGGGAGCATTTAAGCGACTAAGGTGTACAGAAACAGACGGTGGCGGAAATGTCCAACATACAAAAATTAGAGATGCGTGCACTCGCGTGCCCATTCCAGAAAAAGTAAACAAATAAACAGAATAAAATGCAGACAGGACAGGAGACTTCTGTCATCTGGAACCATTTCGGCAGCCCGAATCAAGGTAGAATCAGTGGCGCCGTGAGCTCAACTACACACACGTGCACTGTGCCTGAAAACACCCACAAAAGAAAAAAAGTGGAAAACCATCCGAGTTCGGGCAAGTGTCGTGTGGGCGGTAAATGTGAATGGCGTGAGCACTTAGGCAAGGGTTCTATATATATATATATATATATATATATATATATATATATATATATATATATATATATATACATATATATTCCAGCATTTTGACATAAGGCTCTTCAACACACTGATTACGCAATGCCTGTATGACTGCTGATGTCTTCACTTTGTCTAATGCTTTCTCGTAATCAAAGAAGGCTATATATATAGAGGTTGGTTATATTCTGCGCATTTCTCTATCACCTGATTGATAGTGTGAATATGATCTATTGTGGAATTCCTTTACGAAAGCCTGCCTGATCATTTGGTTGATTAAAGTATAAGGTTGCCCTGACTCTATTAGCGATTACCTTAGTAAATACCTTGTAGGCAACAGATAGTAGGCTGATCGGTCCGTAATTTTTCAAGTCCTTGGTATCTCCCTTCTTATGAATTAAGATAATGTTTGCATTCTTCCAAGCTTCTGGTACGGTCGAGGTCATAATGCATTGCGTAGACAGGGTGGCTAGTTTTTCTAGCATGATGTCCCCTCCATCCTTCAACAGACCTACTGTTACCTGATCCTCGCCACCTGCTTTTCCTCTTTCCATTGCTCCTAAGGCTTTCATTAGTTCCTCTTTCGTTATCGGCGGGATGACGCATTGCTCTGCGCTACTGTCTCTCTCATTAACGCTATGATTACATTGGCTACTGTACAGATTTCTGTAGAACTCTTCGGCTACTTTAAATATCTTATTCATATTGCTAATGACATTGCCCTCCTTGTCTCTTAACCTATACATTTGGTTTTTACCTATGTCAAGTCTCCTCTTCACCGCGTTTAGGCTACCTCCGTTCTTTAGAGCTTGCTCAATTCTCTCCATATTGAACTTTCTTATGTCGGCTACCTTGCGCTTATTTATTAACTTTGATAGCTCGGTCACTTCTATTCTGTCGGTCGGGTTAGACGCCCTCATGCTTTGACGTTTCTTAATGATATCTTTCGTCACCTGAGATACTATAAGTCCGGACTTCAAAAATTTGAGCAGCAAGATTTATTTATTGATAGAGCACAGTATACATTTTACCGGTTACACTGTAGCTTCGAATTTCGGCATTGAGAATGAATTATTTGCGAGTTATTCTGTAACTCTCATGTTTGCTGTCAGCTACGAGTAATACACCATCTGTATACACCCCCTCCTCCTCCCATCGCTAATTACTCTCTAGCGCTCCAGTTGCAGAATTCTGTACACCATAGCACATCTCGGCGTGCGCTCAGCGCTTGCGAAGTGGACATAGGAGCCGCGCTGTGCATTTTCAGCTCTTTTAGGCTTCAGGAAGCGTCTTGCTGGAATAACTTTGGTTAGGATGAGCAATCTATTCTGGCACAAGGCTCTTATGGTCAAGTGATACAAATAAGTTATGGTCAGCTGATACAAATAAGGATACAGTGTTCACGGGTTCTACGGCTGTTTTGCCGAATTGTCTCAATTTTGGTTATTGGTGCTGTCCTTCGCGTTATAGTATTCCTTATACTTTAATGATTATAGAGGCAAATCGAGTGTTCAGAATTTGTGTGGGCATATTGCAGACTGAATGGATATCTTATCGATACAACATTCGTGGACATACTTATAAATTATCCGTAATTTTAAATGAGCAGGTTTTTGTAATAACTCATGAAACCACAATAGATATGTGCTTTTCCGTTGCCCGTTGCGTACGTGCACGCTCAGAGTGCAGCACAGCACAGTACGCATACGGCGATTCACGAGCAGCATGAAGTAAAAGACATGGTAGCGTAACGCTCCAGGAATGGAATCACAGAGGCGACAATGCCGTAAAATAATTGTAAAAGAAACGCAGCATTTTATTTTGCTTCCTTAATGGCAGTAAAGACCTTTTTTTCATTTCAAGAAAAGTTTATCCAGTTCTTCGTTATTCCTATGGGGACGGGTTTTCTCGCGTAAGCGCCTGAAGTAAGAGCACTGTCTTAGAAAATTCATTTAGACGTTTCAGAGGTTCGACTAGTTCTTTTTTCAAGCCAGCTTGAATTACCCGTGAGGTTCGGCCATCTGATCGTTCAGTGCTGTGAACTTAAATTTTTTTTTCTCTGTAGATCAAAATATGCTATTAAACTCTACCTTAAACAAATCGCTATTCATATAATGCCTGCAAATCAATGCAGATATAAACCTCTGCGTGTGTAACCATTTTAAAGATATGCATTCAACAGATGATTCTTTCCAAGCAAGCGGTATGCACGGATGATGCATTAGTATAGAGTTAAAGGAGGAAAATTTCTTCGCAGTGGGCTGAATATCTAAGGTACACACCGGAACGTGCATTCGTTTAGCACATAGCGTTCAGCATACACGCGCACGCTGTTCCGTCAGATGGGTCGAATTACTCAGAACGAAGAAAATAAAAGAATGAAACTGGTCGCTTACCCGATAATAGCGTGCGCTCTGAAAAACTGCGCAGGTTAACTCGCTACAGCATCCAATAACCCGGATGAGAAGCGGAAGTAGTCAACGGCTGCAGGGTACAAGTTAAAATAAAACAAGAACAAAGGTAGTCAAGAACCATCTATATTAACCAGCATGCACGGACTCCCTGTCTATGACACCAGAATCCTTAAAACGTGAAGACCTCCAGCCTGGTCGCAGGAACAGGCATCACTCACCGACGTCGTGCTGTCGGAGTAGATCTTCGGCCATGTCTCCTTTGTGTGCACGAAGGTTATTCTGACAAAGTAGCACGGACGGTTGCTTCGGAGCCGTAAGCACGCTTCTGCCTCGTAGCAATAACAGAGCACTTCGAAAAGAGACGCGGGACACGGTGTATGATGCAATGCCAAAACAAATGATCCTTACGCTCCGGCCGCAGCATGATCAAACCCGAAACGCCAAGCATGGCAGCAGCCAGAGAAGAGCAAATCTCCGCTTTCCTATTTCTCTCTACTACGTGCTGCATGCGGGGGGAGCAGAGGGTGGCCGCATGTTCCATTGAAGAAAAAAAAAGCTTTTTTTCTTTTTCAGGACGGGGGGGGAGTCACCGCGTCATTTGTAAGCGAACGTAAACACAATGTTTCGCTTTGTGAGTTCAAATTGCGAAAACAGGTTTTCTCTAGGTGTTACACGACAGCTGCTTCCAAAATAATGCACAAATAGTCCGTCTTTGACGGACGATTGAGGGGAACACTTTTATCTGACTCTACACTTCATGAAAACTCTTCGGCGTCTCAAAGCAAGGCTGCCAGAATAGTCAGGCGGCTGCTACAGAATCAGAGGCCATGGGACTATTGTGTTGGCATTTTACCTACTGCGCTCACACATTAGACCGCACACTACTATTTACATAACCTGAGAAGAACAGAAGCTGTCGATGGGAAAGTGTTGAACTGTTAACTTGCCTCCACATAAATGTCTCCGCCATGATAGCTCAGGGCCCATGGCGCTCGGATGCCAAACTCAAAGACATGGGATGCAATCCTGTCCGCGACACCGTATTTCGAAAGATACAAAACGTAAAAAAACTCCTGAGTGTTGTGCAATAAGCTGGTCCGCAAGACTATCAGAAGACCACATGGTCGACAGTACCGTGCAATGGCATATCCTAAAGCCAACCTGTACCCTAATGAGGTCAAACCTCACATACGTCCGTAAGTTGTTTACAAAGCCATAGTAAGGGTTCCATTTAAAATACTTAAATTTCCTGTAAAACCTCATAACTATACGTACGTGTAACCGCCTCTGGCGGCGTGCTGAAGTCATGTTTTATTCCTCAGTACGTGAATCGCTTTGAACAACGTGCCCACACGGTTGCGCGTTCAGCAGACAGCCACTCAGTAGCCTGTTCATCACCGCGCGAATCTTTACTGGCAATACGACGACTGACAAACACCGTTCCGTAAAACAGCTCCGTAAGGGAACAAATTTTCATTAATGTTACCAGAGTCCATTGCATGATTTACGAATGATTAACAATATGACTCATTGGTTTGTTTGGTTCACAGTAAAGACGCCAACATTCGCAGAATATGCCAGAATTTCTTCATTCTTACAGCTGAGCTTTTCGATCAGTATAGTATAGCTTAAATATCTTGCCATTACCACTTAAGACTGCTTTGCGCATACAGAAAAGAACTAGTTAAAAATACCAACCGCCTCCTCCACTTAACAGACCTTTGTACTAACAACTACCAATTTCACAGCAGACGCCCTGAACACTAATATATTGAAACATGTCGCACTACATATGGCACACAAAGTATTAAAAAAAACTGCCATGTACTTTGAACACACTCAACGCTGTTGATGTGAACATTACAGAAATTTGGGCACATCACTTTTAAAACTTATCACGCTCCTCTAACTATACATTGAAACTGCTCCATCACTGATGCTTTTCCTGTGTTGTTTTGTATGTATGAGCCTTCGTTTTTTTTCCGCATTAACATTTTCTGCCCCACACTGCACGGGTTAGTGACTTGTTTTGATCTTTGTATGTTTTGCATCAGAGTACTTATTTCCTGCATTGCTCTCTGCTGCCACACACTGAACGGGTCGATGGACCGGTCAAGCCGCTCTCACAGCTTTTATCCTCGGCGTTTCCCAAGTGACAGTGGCAAAATAAACTCAAGTCAGTTTCATGATGTGTCACGCATGTAAGAGTGACAAGCTGATCAATTTGTCATTCATCAAGTGCCATGGTAATAGTGCAACGGAACACGTGCACAGAAAGAATTCAGTCACTTCAAGTTGGTTCATGTGTCGACAACTTTCGCTGGCCATGTTTATACCGTCAGGTTCTAATGCATACTTTGGAAGTTATTTATTAATTTTCTCTTTTCTTAAGGCAACTACATGGTATACAACAACGGATAGGCGTCATAATAAAAATCAAACTCAGCAGTCTGTGTTTGCCTATTCTCGTTTCCTGCCAGTGTCTACTTGCGCTAGCATCATGCACAGTTGTGTAACCAACGTTAAAGGGAAGGCACGAAAATATGAGCAATGCTATCTGATCTGTTGCTCAATATTTTGTACAATAAAGTACCGCGAACCTATTTCTTTTTTAACAAAGAATGTGATATTACTGCAGGATCGCAGGAAGCACTGAGGGCAGGAACATCTTCGCAGAGGGTGTATTTGGCTCTTCTGACCGATGCAACGGCCCAGTGAGTATTTATAAATAGTAGAATGGGACTTTTTATTCCGTTTATCAGAATAGGCGGTGTGACAAACTGTTTGGAGGTCTGGCAAAACCGCGCTCGTAGCTTCCGGTTGCATCATCCTCGGTTCGTTCAAGCAGGTATATCGTTTACTAGCGTGCTTTCTTGGTATCGATGAAACTGCGATGAATCTCACGAGTAGATTTTCAGAACCCTAGCTTCAGCCGCTGTGCCGCTTATACCGCTTATGTTTTACCAATGTAGGTTCTTTCTTATTGTTTAATTAGCGCTAGTAAGCTTCTGCCGTGTCTTCAGCTCCGCTTGAAGCTTGGCGTTTGGCACCCGGAAGTGCGTAGAAAAGCAGATCTCCGCGGCGTTGTCGTTTTCACGTGCATTTATGCATCGGTTCAAGCGCCGCGCTCTATCACATCTGTTTTATTTTCAAATGGCCGAGAACTGGCCTGGTAGAGTAGCGAGCGGTAGTTTTGTGCAGCGTGCACGCTTGCTTTGGCCTGGAGCACCTTCTGTCGCACTGCAAACTTTTGAGCGCTCCAGTGTTAGCAGCTGCATGCAAAGCAGTGTAATCGCAACGACACACGATCAGCTGCGTACTGCCATCCCTCTAAACTGTAATGTGGCATGCTCATCTGCACTTCTTAGCATACCTGTAACAGAGCGCGGCGCAGTGGAGGCTTTCGCTGTCGTATCTTCTAGCGCCACATTTTAAACATGGCGGATGACGTGTGTATAGTAAATATTGCACTGTTAAGATTCGATATCAACAGGGAAAAAAGCAAGCATATATTGTTTGCAATGTTGCAAGCAAAGGCGCAGATATTTTTTTTTTCGAAATTGCGATGTTGTAGTGAAATTCCCTGCTGCCATGAAAGCTCGCTTGACGAAGCAAAGCGCGTTTATGTTTTTAACTTGCATCGAGCTCGTAGCGACAGTAGGAAGCCTGAAGAAATGCATTTGCCGGACACCTTTTATACATAGCCATGTTAAATCACCGGGTCCCATTAACGCGCATGGCATGCGGATGATCGCACGACATGACCTGAATACTCTGTCTGGCACCTAGCGACAACTGCACGGTGAAGAGAGTTTTGCTAACGCTTCTCAAGATTACAACAAGGGATGAACTCAACAACAGAACACGAGGAGAAATAATCTGTAATCGGCGCACTGTAGTAGATCACGTCTTGACCAATCGAGGTTTCTAGTTAGGGACCATTGAGTGCGCATGGCCACGATTTCCCGGTGAAATAATCAAAACGCTTTGCAGCCGGAATACATGCTTGAGTAAGGCCGGCATACTCCACTAAAAAAAAAAAACTGCCCGTCTAATTCGCTGTTCAAGTGCGTGTCGATATGTTTACGTGCAACCGCACATGTCGATATGTTTATGTGCGATCGAACATGCGCTGCCGGAGATTTACTAGATGCACGAAATTGGCTTCTCTTCTGATCACAACGAACTAGTCTGGTCCATATCGTAATCTGGAAAAAAAATCACCTGCAAAGCTTAGTCAGTGATCAGCGCAGCAAGCGAACCCTGTAAACGGGTCGGCACGCTTACATGGTACCTAGCATTGCATTTCGTGTTATTAAAGCGCTCGCGCACAGTAAAAGAATAGTAAACGACAAGCTGAAACAACAAGCCCTATACGTGGTTCCCACATGGATCCTAATATCCCAGCAGAGTGCATGGCGTAGCGCAAAAGTGTGCCGGATTTCATCTTTCACACGAAGTTCAGCCGTCTTGCCCAACATCGGGCAGTGGTTGCGTTGTCTAGACCGAACCAACATTACGGGCCTAGTACTAGGAGCGCTAAGAGATGACGTTGCGCATTTCGCCTATCTTCTATTGCCTGCGCTAAGTGAAAATGCTGGGCTTGTTGGTGACCGAATTTCTTGGGACATTGATAGCAGACCGGCGGGAATGTAGGTGTTGACAGTAGCCTGCGTCAAAAATTCGCTAATTCAATTGCACTGTTGCGACCTCAACACTACCAAGAGTGGAAGCAATTTATTTGCTAACGCAGAATTTGCTATCATCTGCAGAAATAAACGTGCGCTGTCACCAACATGTTAAGAGGTCTCGCAAACTGCCAGCAATAGGAGACGAACAGCAACAGGTGTGCTTACGAGACTGCCCCATTTCCTTGCGCGATGAGCAGCGCAAAACACCCACACCCTGTTTTCCTGCTAGTGTCCGCTTTTCTTTGAAACTTTTTTTCACGAAATCGTGGGGCGGCGTTTCCTCCAATCTATTTTTTTACTTGTCATTAACCCTGCTCTAACTGGTTATTTGCGGATTTCTCTCCAGGTTTCATCTATTGTCTTTCTTTTAGATTGAAAGGGCAATTCTGCGGGCTGCCTCATATGCTTAGCATTATGTGGCGAAGTTTAAATCAGGTGCAATGTATAGTGGAGATACTGCGATTAACTAATACAGGCAACATTTAACATGCACAGAAGTACAGACAGACGAAGCGCGTACGTTCAACACATTTTATTGGATAGGATACGGCGCTTTTATAAAAGATAAGAATGACAGAAAAGAATCAAACATGACAGAAAAGAATACAACATGAAAGAGCGAAATAATTCTGCACCCCAAAAGAACATCTTCGACCTTCTACTTATCTCTGGCAATGAATATTTCATTTTGTCATGTTCCATTCTTTCCAGTCATTCTGATCCTGTATAAAAGCGCCATATCCTATGCTATAATATAACCAGTTGAAAGTACGCACTTGGTCTGTCTACCGTTCTGTGCATGTTCTGTGTAGCGTGAGTTAATAAGCGCGATATCTTCGCTATGAAACACCAACTATACCCCAGCCTTGTCTTGTGTGCCATGGATATTAGAAAAAGTTCATGAAAGCTACTAGTAAAAACTAAAACCCCCTGTAATATAATGGCACCGATAGTAGCATTCCATCAACCACGCGTAATGAACGAGTGGTATAAGTCAGCGTATGCGCTTTATAAGCGCAAAATCTATCCATCATACAACACACATCCCCAGGTGGCACCCCAAAGCAACACTTCAGTCATTTACTCCGAACGCAAGAGGTACTACAGTGCTCCTGAGCGCTGTGAAATATTGCTGTGTTGAGGACTATGTCCCATGGACGCACCACTGGGTAGGACTGGTGTAATGCGCTCCTGTTAGTTTGCTGCGCTTTGGGACGCCTCCTACGCGACATCACGGAGCTGAAAACCCTCAAAATACGCCAATGAGTGCCATCCAAAACCTAACCATTTTCCTTCTCTGCGGCCATGGCGAAGTGCCAACAAGTGACACGATCTCAATTACTGTTTTGGTTAGGGCCTAAACTGCTGAGGTTCAGGCGGCTGATTTGTTGACGTCGTGTGTATTGTGCATCTTCAATTTCTAAGAACGAGATAAACAAAAGCACTACCAGCACACAGGGACAAGAAAGAACACACATCAGCTTTCGTGCGTGTTTTTTCTTGTCTATATGTGGTCGAGCGCTATTTTAAATGTTTAAGACTGTTGTATCGTCGGGCACAGCAAACAGCTAAGCCCATACGAGCACTGAACTAGAGGCCCCTCTCAGTTTGGAGGTGCAAAGCTCTTCATTTAATAAAATGCTTGTCACCGCTACCAATTACCTAAACGTGAAACGACTTTTAACAGAATCAGACTTTCACGAGGCCTGCTAGCCACTAGGACAGCCGCCATTTGCCGTAGTTTCGACGCTTACTGGCCCCCTGTCCGGCTTCTAATTGCGGCCATTTTTCCTCGATTCCGGCCGAAGGTCACTTCACCATAACCCGGACTTGGCTCGCCCAGCCGCCAGCCTCCGCGAAGCAACAGCCTCTCTGGATACTCAAACTCACACGCCGCGGCTTCATGGTTGCTCTTCGTACGGGGCTGCCGCGGTAGCTCAGTGGTTATGGCGCTCGACTCCTGACCCGAAAGACGCGGGTTCGAACCCGACCGAGGCGGTTGTATTTCGATGAAGGCAAAATTCTAGAGGCTCGTGTACTGTGCGATGTCAGTGCACGTTAAAGAAGCCCAGTTGGACGAATTATCCGGAGCCCTCATAGCCTTAGTCGCTTTGCGGCGTTAAAACTCATAAACCAAACCTTCGTACGGAAAGGAACATCGTGAGGCATTATAATATTGCAAAGCTTTCACATTTGTCCCGCTTTTTGACGTCTAGGTAGAGGGGACAGCCAGTTGCAGCATGCCGCGGACCATCTTGGTTTGTGGTACAATATCATAGGTTTTTGTGTCTTCTAAAAGCTACGAGAACCTCGCGATTCCTTGCCTACAGATTGCTCTCTCTAGCTTAGGGCGAAAAGATTGTCCCGCAACCGGCGATAGTGGCGATACCAATTTTTCAGTTCGTTTCAATTCATTTGTAACATTGTCGACCGTAGGAGGGAAAGGATGAAGAGAAAAGTTTGCTCAGAAAGCGGTTGTTCTGAACGCACGTCCACTCTGTTACGACCTGCACAAAATACTGTATATATAACACTCGCTTTTGTGAGCGCTTGGTGGCCTCAAAGAAATGCATCTCCTAAGTGCTTGCGAATAATGCATGGCAAAGCTACAGCACTTTGTAGAGTTCACGCCGCGAACCACAGATTGCAATGGGCCCTATCGCGTAGAAAATAAATAGTAAAACGACAATTCTTGGATGTTATTATTAGACAATTATTAGATTATTATTAGATTAGAAGATATTAGACGCGCTCTGCTGTGGCAGTCATTGCGATCAGGAGCTATGACGATGACAACATACAAGCCAGTGTACCAGAATGAATCTCCCCACCACGCTCCACGAGCATGGTAAAGCAGGCAGTGGAAGCTTGGGAGGGACTGTAGATAACCGATGTCAAGCTTACCCATGTACAGTCTTTGTCACAAGTATACAGCCCAAGCGGTCTGCTTCAGAGCCCTGCAGCGTGGCTTCTCTTGCATACTCAGGGACCCTGATCTCACAAAGGCGGGAGCAACTTGCGTCCTCAACCCTCTCAAGCTAAGAACTGTCAAGTGAGCTAAAGAGCTCCGCTACAAGTCTTAGAAGAAAACCCCTTGGGTTGTATACTTTTCACAAAGACTGTACATATATAGTACCCATTTTAGCGGCATCCATCATTAGCCAATTAGAATATTTAGGATTTCATAAAATGCAGGAAGCTAGACAGCTGAGAAAGACAAATATTCCTGGTTTTTGCGTTCTGGCAGCACCTTCAATTTTCGTGCTAGCAGACATTTCAAGCAAATTTTAGAAAGATGCTAACATTTATTTAACGTCTGCCGCGGCTTCTTAGGCCATACAAAGGTTAATGTCTCCATGCAAATGTTACACCTTTTCCTGCGTTCTTGACGTAAATAATGACATGAACTTGAGTTTAAATGAAAAGGATTTATCGTCTTTGTAAATCTTGAGGAGAGAATGAGCGCCGCACTGTGTTTCTCTGAGTGTAGTCGGCACACACGCTTCCTCTCCGGCTTGCACTCCAGCTTCTCGAATTTTGGCGCTTATTCAAGCCTCTGACCGGACGTGACCCGTAACTAAAGACATGTGGAAAGATATACCATATAGTATATACTGAATTGTGATTTCGATTTGCACACGGCTTTGAACAGCCCTTTAATCGAGGCACTACAGCTACACCGTACTCAGGTGCCCATAGTAGCCCTCGCAGCGCTGCACGTTCTTGTGACCGTAATGCTGTAGGTGGAGGACGGTATATTCGGCAACAGCTGAAAAGCAAGTTTGACTTGGCTCCAGAAACTAGATTAAAATTCCAATAATCTGAATAAATGTGACTTATTCCGCTCTCTTTTGTCATGTAGGATGTCCGAAATTCAGGGGGAAGAATGTTTGCTCAGCGAGAACACTTATATATCGTTTTCTTTGCTGGACAGTTTGAATGACTCGTCTAGGTTTCGAAAAAGTTCTATCAAAATCAGAGATGACGACGTCTCATTTCAATTGATCCTGCATGCGGAGCGCTCATATGAGAGGCGTTGTATAGGTTCGCAACGCATGTCATGAATAAGCTAGTTTTGGGATCACATTTAATTTCATGACTGTTTGTATAGCAACGTTATTTTCAGTTTCTAAAAATAAGAACTAAATAGTCATATTATCGAGACTGAGAATGCAGTGCGGAGGTGTTGTGGAAATGTCTGTTTCTACGCTATACGTGCTAAATAAACGTCAATGTATCGATATACATATTAACCAAATAAAAATAAAACTTATTTTCATTTTCATCCAGTGCTTCATCGACAACAATTACGCAAGTAACTGCACGGCACCCTGCACCTGTGTTTCGGAACGTGTCAACAATGGGGACAACAGAGGACCAGGCTACTGCAGAGAAATTAACTGAGGTCATCGCATACATACTGCTTACCCAATAAAGGCTGCTTTCTCGCGCAATTTAATGTTCAAGCGTGGCTGATATCTCACACACCTCTAGCATCAGCGCTTCATTTCTCCATGAATCGAGCATCTGATCTCACTTTCCAGGATTACAAAATATGCCTCGAATGAAAGCACTTCTTAGCCTCTGTTAATTACACACACGTCAGCACAGACGGAAGAAGCGGAATTTCTTACGGGTCGGCTCAAGATAAGCTCATGTGTGATGTTTTGTAGCTATTTCAAGCAATTGCTGCGAGTCCATGGGTTTGAGAGAAGGAAACAAGATACACAAAAGACACCTATGTTCTATCCCGCCCAAGTTTAGTTTTGTTTTTCTTACGGCTTGCACTATCACTATCTGGAACCACACACTCAGCTGGAAATAAAAGAGTCCACCTTGAGCAACTGTCTGCGCCTGTTCGTTCCCACCATGCGGATTCCGGACACCGCAATATCACGACGAGTACCCCGGCGTAGATTGCGTTCCGAGAACCGTGCTTTCGCAGTCGAGTCTGTCGGAGCGTTTCCGCTGTTCTCGCCGTTCCTGCCTACGTCAGGCGAATCTGCGGTAGCTTAGCAGCAATTGAAGCTAGTCTTTCTGATACTTCTCAAAGCGGTTGAATGCGACGAGCTACAGCTCAAGCATATCGCAAGGCAATACTTCTTAAATCCCTTCGTGTCGAAGGTCAACGTGCTTATAGTACAGCCTCGAGGCATCATGGAGCACCACTGATCCTTAGGCAAGCGACACATCAAGTATTAGCGAAACCACTTCGATGCTGCTACCGCTACACAGAATGTTCACTTCGCAGCACTGGTTGTGGTGGCGTTAATATACAGGCGAGATTACCCTTTCAGAGGCCTCTGATAAATGACCTGCTGGAATATCACCGGCTCCGTCAGCGCATTCAACTACCACGTGAGACTTTTCAAGCTTACGTAAACGGCCTTCTATAACTTTTCGCTACATGAAATTTTGTAACTGCTACTGACACCATGATCCATGACAAACTACTTGAGGAAACAATTCCACAAAAGACACGAGAGCGTCTACTGTGCAGGGGATCCCCTCTCACTCTTCAACACGCAATACAAATTGCAAAGCAATTAGAAGAATTCATAATTATTTCTTTATCTTTAGTGAACCGCGCTCAAGAACCGAAAACAGTGACATTCAGCCGGGCACTCGTGCGGGACTTGCTACTGCTGTGGTTCAACTTCACATCTCGCAAATTTATTTACATGACCATTTAAAGTCCACAGACTGCCGCACCTGTGGAAAGACTGGTCAATTTGAAAGCGTCTGCAGTCAAACGAAAACTGCGAAAAGAACAGTGTCATGGCAAAAAGCTGAGAAGGCTACGCCATCGCGATCTTAAATGTCAGTGATCCGGAAGGCCCACCAAAAGAAGTTTATGCCACGGCCACCATAGGACAAAGACGGTAATCTCGTATTGTTGACTGACACTGGTGCTGGTGTCTCTCTGCTGAGCGGATAACATTACCGCAGCTTCTTCGCGGATGTTTATGCGCTGTCCACGCCTGCTGTCACACTCCACAACTACGCCATTGAAGAGATAAACATAGACGGATGCTTTTTGGCTGAAGTGACTCGTGGAGAAACCAGCGTACCGGTCCACTATTCCGCATCACAACCAAAGGCACTTGTTTTCTAGGGTTCGACACCATCGGCAGCCTGGGCATAAACATGTCCCCCAACGTCACGCACGCAGACTCCCCCCCCCCCCCCCCCCCTTCGATCGTGAGGATCAGTTTTCGTACCTCTTCATGACGGGCCTAAGGCTCATTCCTGGCAAAGGAAAAGAAAGGTATGCCAGAGCGTGGAGGCAAACTTTTCTTTTTCATATTGACAGGCCATTGAGCACGTGCCATCAGAGAGCCAAAATATGAAAGTCCACTAAATTTAAAATTTTCCTGCAGTAATGCAAGGGCAGGTTCGCGCGATAGGAACGGATTTGTTATTCACGCGTACGCCCCGCGTAATAGACATTTCCTACCTCTCGAGCCTGCCGTTGCGGGTAAGCTACTTTTGTGCTTCACACATTATAAATCTAGAGGAAAGGGAATTCCTTAGTGCTCCATCTGAATAAAAGGGTCAAATTTTAAACACCACATTTAGGGCTCCTGTAGGGATCCGAAGCATTTGTCACGTCCGCAATATTATATGCCAGATCGCTTGTTTGATACTGTTGCTCCAGATAAAGCCGGTTTCAAAGATGTTGTTAGTGCGGCTTCTAAACGCAAGTAGCTTAATTAACAAAATAATCCATGAACATCGATCATGGTTAGCATTCAAACATTTTATTTTGCATTAGATTTTGCACACTAAAAGTGTGTTACGGAGCCTTACGTCAAAGCCGCCGCTCTTCCTAAGGTCGACGGTGGGCCAAGAAAAGTAAATGCGGCACACACGGGCATTTCTTGGATGCACGCCGAGTTTTCCCCAGACTGCTTCTCGCCTGGCCGAGATTTCTTCCCTATGGCAGATCAAGGTATCATATAACTTGTATAAACAAATTTCTTAACCGTTTCCATTGCAATGGATAAAAATTTCTTCAAACAACACACGATACATGCTATATTGAGTCCTCTCCACTGCAGAAATACGAGTACAGCCGGCCAAATCTTTAGCTGGCGTGCGCGACGGCCACTTTTTCCGTGCTCCTGCAGCTCATGGCGGAGCAAACTTTCGCAAATATCAAATCTAAGCACAGGCTCATTAAGCCCATGCCTAACATCGAGCTTTCTGCAAGTTTGCTTCGTCGCAAAGCGCAGGAGCGCAGAAAAAGTGGCCGTCGCGCACGCCAGCTAAAGATTTGGCCGGCTGTACATAATGCATCGGCGAACGGAAGGCTTCAAGGGTGAGCTCGGGATAGGCAACCTTAAAGGGGCTCTGAAACGCCTTCCGAGGAGAGCACATTAACTCACTTAATCACTACACTGTGTTGCCATGAAAACCAGAGCCAAATGATACTCTTCTACACGCAGCAGACGACCCACAATCACGCTTCAAAGTTGGCGAGCCCTTCCCGGCGACTTTTTCATGCTCGCACCCTCCTCCGTCCCCCGCATCTGCGTAGACAATGTGAGAGGTGGCCATTGGTTAGATTCTTTCAGACGTCAGGCAGCTACCGTGGCTGCGGCCAACAAGCCGCTTAGCTCCGGCGGGTCGGAAAGCACCGCTCCCAAAGGGGTGTCGCCGAAGGAACGCCTACCTTCCAGCGTGCAATAAGTGTCGAGAGGAGAGGGAAAGGCGCGAAGACACTGAAATTCAAATTTTAACTACAGATAACTCAGCTTCTACTAAGCGCATTTAAAAAATCCTTGCTGGACACTATTCGTGAAGCGGCGTGCTTCAATGTCCGAGGCATTGCGCAACGTTATT
Organism: Amblyomma americanum; assembly: GCA_030143305.2. NCBI lineage: Eukaryota > Metazoa > Arthropoda > Arachnida > Ixodida > Ixodidae > Amblyomma > Amblyomma americanum. The sequence continues at coordinate 315,800 of JARKHS020034069.1, forward strand.
AGAGCCCCCTTCACAGCCCCTTTAATGCACGGGTAGAAGAAAAGTTTGTTCGGTCTCTTGTAGAAATGAATGTGGCACAGGCGGGCCGGGCCACCGTACGAGAGTGCGTGGTTGCCGTCGTTTATAACAATTGCTAGAGACAGCACCATCTATAAAAATCTTGTGTAAAAAACTCATTACTACAGCAGTTAGGGGCATAGTTATGGAGCAGTTTCGCCACGTGTATTTCATTTATTCCGTCTCCAGTGCCTTTTACCAGGCAGTTCACAGCGATTTGGTTCAGAATAAAAAAAATTCTCTTCCTCGTCCTCGTTATCGGAACCCTCGACGTTGCATGAAAAGGCCGCATCATAGCTGCAGCCTCCACCGTGGCATTCGTGAGCTGACATTTATCGCTTGCATTTGACAAATAACAACAATGCACCATGTGTTTTGCTGCGCTAAGGCATAATAATCACCAAAGTGCGGGGAAGCGCGGAGGGGGGGGGGGGGGGGGGGGGCGTAAACTCCTCATCAGCAGATATAGAATGTAATGCCCATAGAGGGTGTGCACAGGCAACTCCATGCGTCCAAAGAACAGGGAGCATTCTTAATCTCTTTCATATATAGATTACATGTAGGTCAGAGTAAGCCACGGGGGCATGGCGACGTCTCCTTCAGGTTTTCTGGTCATGCGCGCTAGTAAGCTAACCGATCGCATCGTTTTGGATGCAGCTGCCATTTCTCTGCTAACAGCTTCTGAGACGATGTAGAGAAAAAGGGGCCGAAGAACACTCTTGTTCGTGTTCAGACGGAAATGGCGCAGCGAAAGAGTGCGACTTCAAAGCGCTGGCGACTAGAAACCGGAGATGTACGCACCCTGTAATCAGGATTATCAGGCAGTGGTATTGTCTTTGTTTTGATCATATAATAAGTACACCCACTGTGTCATCGCGTGTAAGAGAAAATTCATCATGTCGGCAGAGAGCAGAAGAGGACTTCAAATTTTTTCCGCTTGGGAGTCGTGCATGCAATACTTCTTTTCAGAAACGATCGTAAACTCTACGTTTGCCCACTCTGCTTATTCACCTGAAATATTCTTTTTCAAGATCTCTTTAATAATATATTCACCTGGATAAGGTTAAATAACAGTCCAGCAATATTATATCACCTTAAGTCAGCGCTAAGATGCTTCCTTCGATGAACCGAAGACAGTATCAAGCGCTGAGTCGGCTCCTAAAGAAATTTATTTGACAGTGCTGAAAACGCCACAATTTTTTTTTATTTAGAACTGTTCATAAAATGCAGAAATTACCTCCAGAATATCTTTATTACTTTGCAGAGATAAAAAGTTGACACCTCAAAATTAAACTTCATAGCGCTGCTCAACAAAACACGATTTGTTGGTGACTGCAGTCGTGTCCATGGCTAAGCGTGCTGACCAGAACGCATAGCTACTCGTCAGGCTAGAAGTCAGGAGCCCAGCCATAGCTATATGGCTATGTGTATGAGGTCTCGAAGCTTCGTAACCGTGAGCAGACCGCCGCGAAGTTTGCCAAGTTACGCTGGTTCGGAAAGCGTCCAGGACGAAACGAGGCAACGAAGTCCAGTCATTGTCTCGTTTGTCCTTGTCACCACTCAATGCATTCAAGAAAAGAGCTATTAAAGAATTGACTAGAAATGATATTAATGAATTGAGAGTGTGTTTTCCCACTGAAGTAGTAAAGTATATGTGCCCCTCAAGAAAACTAAACCAAAATTTGTGGGTCTCTCTGTCTTCAGTGCGTGTAGCTAAACAATGCCTTGAGCGAAAGCCGTAGGATATTCATGGACGGGTTATATTTGGCGCGAAGAACCTACTGGAGCGAACAACGGTAACGTCAATTTTGCGGCGCAAGGAGGATGACGTGAGTGCTCTTGTTGCGGGAGAAGAGGGAACTGAAATGAATTCCCGTGTGGTTCATTAGTGCGATGGTAAGCAAATGCGTGCGGCAGGTGTTGGAGGCAATCTGCAAAGATAGCGCGCAGAAGGGGTGGGTTTGCGCGGTCACCTCTATGCCACGTAAATAAAGCACGCTTAAGCTGGCAAAGCACTTTTATTTTTCCCAGCTAATCGCACTTCGTGGTCGTCTTCGGTTTCTCAAGGGAAAAGAAACAGACAACCACACATCACATACTGCAACATCTCACCTTTTTCGAATTTTTGTCATCAATCGAAAGAGCCGAACAACACAGACTTCATCAAGTTGTCTTCGTCGATTTCGTACCATGCGCTGCTTGCAAGTTCGCTCGGCAGTCACGTAGCCTTCACTGCATTCGTTCAAATTTTTATGCGCTCTTATGTCAACCGCACAGTAGCTTGATTTGAAACGTTGCGTAACAAACAATAGCACGGCGTGGAATCGGCTGCTTTCGTGCAAAGCGGCTTGACGTTTTATCGCTGTCCGCGCATCCCCGCGGCAGCAAAAGTTACGCACCAGCCAATTTAATAGCACAACTTCGTACGCTTTTTGTTTTGCATAAAAGTTTCCAACTTTATAGACAATGCTTTGGCAAAATAAAATATTAGTTATTTTTATCGCTGTGTATTTCTTGCCCTTTTGCAAAAAATCAGCAGACGGCCCTTCATACTGAAAAAAAGATGCCCTCGGGGCACCGTCTTGCTGTAATTGGCTGATTCCTAGTTGCGTCAAGCGGTGACGTCTCTTCGTTTCGACATATTGACGTCACTGTCAATACTTTTGACAGAATTTGTGGCAGTTACGTAATACGGCCCCAAGCCTGTATTCTTACGGCGCGCCCCCTTACCATGTGGTCTCTTGACGTCACAGTGTTTTCAAACAGAGAGAGATCGATTTCCTTCTCACGCTCACGCCGAGCGTGCGTCCCCATTGGTCATGCGCGGAGACTGGCTTCCAGAACGAAGGAGAGAGGGCGTCACTCAGCAAGCTCAAGGCTACGCCGTCCCCGTGGAAATGAGTAGAATTTACACAAACCATCTCGAATAATCGACGGCGCGCGCGGCCATGTTTCCTTCGGCGCCGCGCAGGTTAGCGAACTGGAAAGGGCAGCAAGAAACACAAGGTTAGGCGCTCTCCGGGGTTTCTTTCTCCTCTGTTCTGGCTGCGCGCGCTGGCTAGAGATTCCTTCCGCGCTGCCCCGGTTTTCCGAATATGCGCCGAATTTTGTGACAAAATCAAGGCGGCGTTTTCCGAGTTCAAGCGTGACTCCAGGAGATGTCACTAATCTGAACATTCTCTGAAACATGTCAAAATTTGCTGTGGCATAGACAACGTCACCTTAGAAGCAGAGACAGGTTTAGCCACTCCAGGTCCGTCAGCACAGCATCAACTGACTGTCAAGTTGCCACGGTCAAGTTGCTGTCCATTCACCTCCTTTTCGGATGGGCGCGTTGTCCCAAATGATCGCAACTTTCTTTCTGTTAGCGTAGTGTTAGCGCAGAAGTAACTTATGATGGAGCAGTCTGACCAAGAGCCCGCTTGGGCAGTAACTTTGTCGCTGTAGATAGCAACTTCGCGGTAAATATCTCTTCTCAAATTGAAATATTGTAGTAATCCGGGCTAGCTTATCATTCATATGTACTTCATATGTAATTACATGTACCTTCTATTCCCATAAGCTTACTTGCGGCCCCTTTCTCATTTTACTTACCTGTCGTTTTCTTTTTTTTACACCTGGAACAATAGCTGAAAACGCACCTCTCGTTCCTTCTGACTCTTTATCATTTGCTTTCCCATTCCTGTTGTAAAATTTTCAGAAATGAATTCTACTACTCTTCAATGTTTTTCTTTCCCTAAATCTTTTTTAGAACGACAGCAATGCTCAAGAGGTGGATGGAGTTTTTGCACAAACAATTGCGTAAGAAGCTCACATGCCACGGCCACGAAAGAAATGTGCTAGCAGGGTCACCACTGTGCACAGGCACCCAAAAAAAAAAGCATTTACCGGCGGCAACGGTCACTGTCAAGAAATTTAAACGATCATTTACGTTTTTGGATGAAAAGCGTGCGCAACTAACGCAACGCTTTAAGAGGAATTGAAGCACTGTAGTGAACCTTGTTAATTCAGCCTGCACTACTGCAAAACGAAAAGGCGTGGGCCCCTTTTAGAGCGCAGTTCTTAGGCAGCCTTTCCTGCGGGGGGGCGGGGGGGCGGAGGCGTAGTCGGCGTAGGTATAGTCGGCGTAACATGCCACGCCGCAAGTCGTCACCTGAGAGATGGCGTGTTACGGCGTGGCGTGTTACGTCGACTACGCCCACGCCGACAGCGTTTGACATGTGGCGTGTTGGCAAGTAGCAGGAAAGCGCAATGCCACCTATCACGTCTCTCGCCGTGGCAGGTGGCTGCTATGGGGAGATCTCAAAGGATGGCTAGCAGCGGTGGCAGGTGGCGTGTGAAGAGGTACGCTTAAATTTCGCATCAATCGCCTGTCAATTTTTTCAACAGACACTTTACGAAGTCAACCACATATTACGCTGTTGCTCCACTTGAATTCTGCAGTTCCTCTCCTGGTGTTCGACTTCTGCTGAATTCTGCTTGTTTTAACGCGGTAGCGTTGTTGTCGTTGAAAGCTCTCGTTTTGCAGAAAATCCCGCGTCGTCGACATAGGCGTCGGCGTTGTGGGCCAAAATTCGCGGAGAAGCAACCTGGTTGGGTCCCGTGACCTTGTGGCGTCATCACAATCTGCCCGCTAGGTTGTGAGCAAACTGACCACCGTAGCAAGAAATTAATGCGGTTGGGAGAAGTTGTGCGGGAAGAGCAACCTGGATCTCACAGTCTCCACCGATTAGAGCACCTGTCATCGCAAGGCTGTGGAGCATCGATAAATTTGTTGCGCCACTGCGCCAGCAATTTATGAGGACTCCCAGGGATCTATGGATATAAATTCAAAAATTGCCAATTCCGGATACAGGGGCATTAACTCATTAAATATATCGCGTCCTACCCTTAAAGCAGAGCTTAAGTGTCCTCTTCATTTTTTGCAGCTTCATTACGTCAGAATGTATTTTTAATAAAACAATGGAGACAAGCACGCAAATGACTAACATAAACTCGCATCTGGCACAAAAATTTTACAAATAAGGCTAGTAATCGACAGCTGCTAAAATGCGATCAAGATGCCAGGCACAGAGCATCGCTTATCGCTGATTGAGTAGTGATAATAAGAACACGCCACCGGGAACAGGATATATTAGCGTTCAGCATAAAGATATGGGTAATAATAACTCGATGCATTCGAGAGCACGGTGTAATATGCCTAGTGGGACTACCGCTTTTTCTTTTCATTAACATCCTGCAGGCATTATAAACGTCCACAGTGTCAGTGATGTCATACACTAACGTTATTAATTTTCCGTGCAACGAAGAAACGATAGTGTGGACGCCTCGTCGGAGACAGGAGAGAAAGGTGTAGTTCAGTGCTGATCGCCGTATACCTTCGAATCTTTCCTGCGCCTCTTATATGAAATAAAAGGGCATATCAAACCTTTGCCCCGTAGCAGTGGTAGCAACTGCCATATTGGAGAAGGCTCGAAGGCGACATTCAGAAAATAATATCCACCATAACGGTGGTTTAGTTGTCCTCTTGCTTTAGTTCGTGCGTTTGTAGCCGGGCTAGCACCTCTGGCAATAATCTTTATCTTTGACTGAAAATATTTCCTGCCGAAAAAGTCCCTTGATTTTTTTTATAATTCCTACAGCTACCTGAAAACTCATTCGGATTGAGTAAAGCTGAAATCTAGACAACTTCCTATGAACAAAGCAACTCCCTAACAGGTGACTTCATCGAAGGACGGAAAGGTAGATACATACAGTAAAGCCAACTATCAGATATAAAAACAGGTTTGAAAAGGCAGGGGAATATGAATCTATGTCAAGTGCCAGGCAAGATATCCTATTCTGTTGTCATTTAATGTGACGTTAAGGAGCTCGTGCCGCAGAAAATTGGCGTCGTCGTCGTTGTCGTTGACCGCGAGCGAAAAATCCCCAGCGAACCAACCTAGGAGGCAGGTGGGCCACCTAGGTCACGTGATCTTGTGGCATTTTCACGAACTGCCCACCGCGGCAAGTGGCAATTAAATTAAGGATTGGCCGCTCGGGAATAAAAACCTGGGCCGCACAAGGCACACCGGTGGCAGCACCTGCTATCACAGGGCAGAGGCGCATCGCTTAACCGCTGCACCACTGTGCCAGGAGTGGTAGGAGGGTTTTCAAAGATCCATTAATATAAAGTAGAGAATGATCAATTATTCATATATTGGAATTAACACAATCCAGCACACGGAGCTTAAGTGGCCCATCAAATTTTTGCTGGCGGATGGCTGACGCGCGATATCACGAAAGTATTTTACATCCATAATCACGGTGTAAAATGCGTGATCAATCCTTCCGTCACATTAAATCACAAAGAAATAAGTTGTCTTGCCTACCACTTGACATAGATTCTATCTTTTGGAAGCGTTTTCAAATCTGTTTTTACATCTGTTTGATTGTTGGCTTGAAATGTATGTCTACCGTTTTGTCGTTAAAAAAACTCAGTTGTCAGTCAGCGCTTGTCTTTTCTATGTCCCGTCGCTGTTTGGCTGTTCATTCATATTCCCTTTTCTTGGCCCCATTTATTAACCAATATTTTCTGAAAAAAGAAAATTTTCCGAGTGGAATATTACTGAATGACGCCTACTTCTTAGCTTTTCAACAAATTTTGCAATTTCTGTTTCTTAGCAATTCATTCCGCAAAGCACTAAATTGTCATATTCTCACGTGCTGCGCATGGGCTCTGAGGAATAAAGAAGACGTGCGGCGGCTGGAAGTAGAAGAGAAAGTCAAGTATCCTGCCGCCGGCGCACCAGGCTCCTCTCGACCTGCCTTGTAAATATTATTTGTAAATAGAACCTGTAACAGTGTGGTGGAGGTGCAGGGTCGATCACCACGGACCCCTCTCGCAACCGCTGCAGCCGAAGAATCGCCGGATTGCCACCGTTGCCCGTGCAAATGCCCAAGGAGGCCGACGCACGTCCGACCGGCGCCGCAACGCCCGCTTGGCAGCACTACCGTGAGCCGCGGACGTTTTCCGGGAAGGCTGGCGAAGACGTGGATGATTGGCTCACCCATTACAAGCGGGTGAGCAAATACAACGGCTGGGATGCCACTCTTCAGCTGGCCAATGTCGTCTTCTTTCTCGATGGCACCGCGCTAACTTGGTTCGAAAACCATGAGGCATCAATAACAAGTTGGGACCGCTTCATGGAAGAGCTCCGCAGCGGCTTCGGGGATACTGTTGCCAAACGAAAATGCGCTGAGCAGTCTTTGCTTCAGAGAGCGCAAGTGCCTGGAGAGACCTGCACGACTTACATAGAAGAGGTCTTGAAGCTGTGCAACGTCGTTAATCCCAGTATGTCCGACGAAGATCGCGTTGGTCATCTCCTCAAGGGCATCGCAGAGGACGTCTACAGCTTTCTTATTAGTAAAGAAAATTTAGACTCGCCCACGGATATCATCAAGCACTGCCGCACCTTTGAAGCTCTAAAACTGCGTCGAATTACTCCCAAGTTCGGTCGCCTGCCTAACGTCACCACCGTCGCCAGCGTGGATTTCCACGAGCCTGTGAATGCGGCGACTCTCCCTGACGTCATTCGTCAAATCGTGCGTGACGAACTCTCCCGGCATCAAGATCTTGCGCGCCGCAGTGAGGTCCCGTATGGGAGCTGTTCTCTGCAGGCGGCTCCCGCCTCCCGCTCCTCCCCTTGGAGTTTGTCTGCCCAGGCCCCTACCAGTGCTACTCGCATTGATTACAGCGACGCTCCCCGGATCACCCGCCCCGGCCCCAGGGCGCCAGCTCATCCGCAACGCCACCTGCGGCAGCCGGAGTACGATGGTCGTTTCGACACTGGCTACGAGGAGTGTTATCCCGAGTGCCCCCCCCCGACCCACCACTTTGTTACCGCTGTGGTATGATCGGTCACATCTCTAGATTCTGCCGTCGCCGGGGCCAGTTTTCCCGCTCCCAGCGCCAATGGTCGAACCCTCGCCTGAGTTTCAATGCGCCTGTTCATGACCGTGTCTTCACATCGTCTCAGCGCCCATCCAGTTACGCGCCACCACGGAACGACTCCCCTGCCTCTGACCGAAGTCTGACTCCACCTCCGCACCGCTCTCGCCGCTCGCCTTCCCCCCAACGTCGTTCCCCACCGCCCCCGGGAAACTAGCGTGTGCGGCCGATGGAGGTGCGGTCGCCGGATCATCGATAGTGCCAATTCCTCTGCCCATTGTTATGTTAAGGAACCGCCTTGAAGTTTTAGTGGACGGTATTTGCGTCATGGCCTTAGTGGACACTGGTGCCACGGTTTCAGTGATGAGTTCAACTTCCAAGAACCGTCTGGGTCGTAAAATAATGTTCGCTTGGGATCGTGCTGTTATATTCCGGGGTGTCGGGGGAGAATCATTGGTTCCGATTGGTATTTGTTTTGTGAATGTAGTGATCGCTGGCCACATGTTCCGAACTGAATTCACGGTGCTCCCTCGTTCTACGCATGGCATCATCCTCGGTATTGACTTTTTGCACCAGTGTGGCGCTACTCTCGACTTCCGCAGTGGTGGCATATCGTTAAGTCCTGGCCTTCGGTCAGCTCTCATAGAAGACTCGCCAGTGGTTGCCCAAGTGTTTTCTGTCTCTGAAGATACCGTCGTTCCAGCAATGTCTGCCATATTCGTTCCCGTTGTGTCCTCGAGCACGATTTCTGATGCCTTCGATGCTGTGGTGGAACCTTGTTCCCTTAACTGTGCAAAGAAAAGTGTGCTAGTACCCCGCAGCGTCGTCCATGTGACCAAGGGCCATGCCACTCTTTGGACTGTCAATCATTCCAACGAACCTGCAGTATTGCCATGTGGTTTAAAACTTGCTGGCTTTGAAGAACGTTTTTTTGTACCAGTTGCCGCGATAATTGACAACGTGTCTCGTCCAACTAGACGCCGCGATCTGAGCGACTCTCAATTTCTAGCCATGGTCAACAAATCCCTACCCACTAGCGACCGCCAGGTACTAGTGGCCGTTCTTATGAAGCATGCGGACGTGTTTGACTTTGGTCGCGACCAACCACCGCCGATTCCAGCTTCCCGTACCCATCACATGATCAATACTGGATCTGCACAGCCGATTCGCCAGAAGCCATACCGCGTCTCGCCTTCCGAACGTCAGATAATCGATGAACAAGTCCGTGACATGTTGCACCGCGGCATCATTCAGGAATCTTCAAGCCCGTGGGCTGCTCCAGTGATCCTTGTCAAAAAGAAAGATGGCACTTGGCGATTTTGTGTCGACTACCACCGGCTTAACACTGTCACAAAGAAGGATGTTTACCCGCTCCCGCGCGTTGATGATGCCATTGACTGCCTCCACTCAGCCTCCTGCTTTTCCTCGGTGGATCTACGGCCCGGGTACTGGCAGATCCCGATGCACCCGCAAGACAAAGAGAAGACAGCATTCGTGACACCTGACGGGTTGTATGAATTTAATGTTATGCCTTTCGGCCTTTGCAACGCTCCTGCCACTTTTGAACGATTTATGGATACGCTTTTACGTGGCCTGAAGTGGAAAGTTTGCATGTGTTATCTGGACGATGTTGTTATTTTTGGTAGGACCTTCGCCGAACATAACAGCCGCTTAGCCATTGTCTTAGACTGCATAGAGAGAGCGGGCCTCGTGCTGAACTCGAAGAAGTGTCGCTTCGGTGAACGCCAAATTACTGTGCTTGGTCATCTCGTTGACAAGGATGGCCTCAGACCCGACCCGCAGAAGGTTGAAGCTGTAAGCAGTGTCAAAGAACCCAAATCAGTGAAAGAGCTCAGGAGTTTCCTAGGACTTTGCTCATATTTTCGGCGTTTCGTTCCCAAGTTTTCTGATTTAGCCTACCCGCTTACAAGTCTCCTGCAGAAAGACACCCCTTTCCACTGGACTCCCGAATGCGACTCCGCGTTTCGGCAGCTCAAGTTTCTCCTCACCTCGCGGCCAATATTGCGTCATTTCTGCCCGACAGCACCGACTGAACTCCACACTGACGCCAGCGGCATCGGCGTGGGTGCTGTGCTTATCCAACGCCATGAGGGCAATCAACACGTTGTCGCTTATGCAAGTCGCACCCTCAGCAAGTCGGAACGCAATTACACTGTAACAGAGCAAGAGTGTCTCGCCGTTGTTTTCGGCGTACAACGGTTTCGTTCGTACCTTTATGGACGTGCTTTTACAGTCGTCACAGACCATCACTCTCTGTGCTGGCTGGTCGATCTACGCGACCCCTGCGGTCGGTTGGCCCGCTGGGCGTTACGCCTCCAAGAGTTTAACTTCAAAGTGTCTTACAAAAGTGGCCGCCAACACGCCGACGCAGATTGCCTCTCGCGGCTGCCGCTCACGGTTACTACTTCCGATGATGAAAACTTTGATGACTATCTCGCTGCCGTTTCCCAAGAGTTTCCAGATCTTGGCACTTTCCAGATGGAACAACGCAAGGATCAGCACTTGGCGCCGCTTTTTGCCGAAGCCCGTGACCCGACATCCGCAAGCCCTTTCTGCGTTCGCGACGGTTTACTCTACAGAACGAATTACTCGCCTGGAGGTGCGCGCTTTCTCCTCGTCGTTCCGGCTACTCTGTACTCCTCTGTTCTGCAGGCAATGCACGATGACGTCACGGCTGGGCACTTGGGGTTTGCCAGGACCCTTAACCGCATCAAAGAACGTTTTTACTGGCCAAAAATGCGTCACATGGTTCAGCGCTACGTGGCCACCTGCGTGCAGTGTCAGCGGTTCAAGCTTCCCACGACTTCTCCGCCTGGACGCCTGCATCCTTTGCCACCTCCAAGCACGCCATATGAACAAGTTGGACTCGATCTGCTCGGCCCGTTTCCCCGCTCGTCCAACGGTAACCGCTGGATTATAGTGTGCGTTGATCACCACACCCGTTACTGTGAGACCGCCGCCCTACCTTGCGCCACCGCTGCTGAGGTCTCGCTCTTCCTTCTTCGTGCTGTCATCCTCCGGCATGGACCTCCTCGAGTTGTTATCAGTGACCGCGGTCGCCAGTTTACGGCAGACGTTGTGGAAGAGCTTCTGCGTCTTAGTTCATGCCATTTTCGCCACTCGACGCCGTACCACCCCCAGACTAATGGACTGGTTGAACACTGTTACAGGTTCTATTTACAAATAATATTTACAAGGCAGGTCGAGAGGAGCCTGGTGAGCCGGCGGCAGGATACTTGACTTTCTCTTCTATTGTTGTTGTTGTTGTTGACCTCACACAATGGCACATACCCACAAGGGGGATTGGCCATAACCAGGCGGTGGCTATTTAAATGACCAGTTGCATGTGGCAAGCATGGGATGACCTACCAAAATTTGGATCGCACAGTTTTCGTAGCCGAGGAGGTTGCAGGAGGTTAGGGGGGCATACAAACTAAAAAAAATACAAACTAAAAAAAAAACTACCTACATGGGTTTTCTCAATCCGAAATTTATTTGCGCAAGTTTTGCAGTTCTCCCTATGCACATTATGAATTAAGTGACTGCATATAATCGCAACTCACGAGATAGCATTTCATTTTTTTGCTCAGGAAGTATATATTTTTCTTCAATTCGATTGGACCGCAATCGTCGGCATATAGTGTCGAGGTGCCGCCCAATATTTTTCATTTGTTACGAAAAAGATAAGAACACATATCTTTACTGTAATGACGTATCATATGAGAGCAGAGGCTGTCTGTCGGGCTTTTTCATTGACAAATTTTGCACATTGCTTATTTAAGTGTGCTTTCCTCGCCACCAAAAGACCTACTACATTTTTGCGACCGAGTCCAATACGTTGTCAGGCTCCGTAACTGGAGGCGACGACATCAAAAATGGGTGGCGCCTTGCAAGCCTTTTAGAATCCAGAATATGTTCACTTCAAAGCGCATGAGAACAGTAGGCGTGTAGTGTGTATACTTCAAGAGATTCCTTGTCTGTTGTTGGCTTTCTGCGCACACTAGATATATTGAGCTTGATTTGCCTTCTGACAGCCCGCGGCTCTGAACTTCACGTTACCGTCAAAGAAGCCATGCGAACTTTATACGTAGTAACATAGTGTAGCATACATGTAATAAAAAGTAAATCTACATTTACGACGCCCGGCGAACATTCTAATTAGTAATAAAACACAATAACTTCTGTTGAGTTTCATCCGCTATCCGCCGCATTTCGATGTCGAATTTCGATGGAGGCGAAATTCTAGAGGCCCGTGTACCGTGCGATGTCAGTGCGCGTTAAAGAACCCCAGGTGGTCGAAATTTCCGGAGACCTTCACTACGGCGTCTGTCATAGCCTGAGTCGCCTTGGAACATTATACCCCCATAAACGAAACCATAAACCAAACCATCATCCGCTATCCCTGCTTAGGAGTCTTCCTTGTCCACTTAGAAAGACGGTGATATACGGTGACCGATTGAGGGAAGAATGAAATAATTTGTGATAAAGGGTAAGACTTAAAATGCGACGACGGAACGAAAGGGGCGGTAGTCCTGATAATGCTTTCAATGAAGAAATGCTGACGTCATATGAGTATGAAGAGTGGATGAATCGAGTGGCACGCTTTTGGACAGCTTCTAATGCATTAATTAAATAAGTTTGGTGCGGGCTCCATATGGCAGAGGCATATTCTAATTTTGGTCTGATGAGCGATTTATATGCGAGTAATTTTACGTGTTGAGGGGCAAGGCGGAGATGGCGCTTGAGAAAACCAAGTGTTTTATTCGATGCTGAAAGCATACGTATTTCATATGAGTTCAGTTACGGGGCATAAGGTATCATAGATACGCGAGGATGAAAAGGACCGCCCAATAAAATTACCAGCCGACCATCAACAATACTGCTGATTTCAGCCCTAGCTCGTCGCTTAATCTCGCTGTCCCTATCACGTTATTGATTAAGGATACGGTGGAACGTAGAGTGGGCACATCATGGACGCATCGCGATGATACAGAAGCACGGTATCCATTGTGCAGGTCGATTTGTGGCCGTAAAAAAAGAAGAACGGAAAGAAGCCAGTTTTGCTCTGTGTGGCAGTGTTGTAAGCGTATGTCACGAAAGGGAAAATGCGGTCCCAATTTGAGTGGTCAGGTGCAACATACATGGCAAGCATACAGCTCAATGTGCGGTTGAAACGTTCAGTCACGCCACTTACTTGGTGGTTGGCGGCTCTATATCGGTGAACAATGCGGCATTTTGAAGCAGTGCTTCGACGGTGTCTGAGAGGAAGACGTGGCTCCGGTCGCTCAGAAGTTCTTTAGGGTAACCATAGCGCACAACGAGATGATGCAGGATGGAAGACGCAACGTCTCGCGCAGACGCGGATGGCAACGATGAGGTTTCTACGAAGCGGGTGAGGTGATCTAACGCCACGGCGACCCAGCGGTAACCAGCCGGAGGGATGGGAAGGGGACCGTAGAGATCGATGCCAACGCGGTCGAATGGGGGCACGGGGCAGAACAAAGGCTGCAGCGGAACGGCGGAATGGCATGGAGGGGTTTTGAGACGTTGGCATTCTGGGCAGGAGTAAAACTTAATGACGCATAAAGCGGAACATTTCCCGCGAGTAGAAGCGGAGTTGAAAGCACGTGCAAGTCTTGACCACACAGGTGTGGGCGCTCTGGGGGTCGGTGTGGAAAGAGGAGCATATGTCAGGGCGAAGATGCCGAGGAATGACAACGAGCTATTTGCACTCGTCGTCGGAAAGGTAGTTGTGGCGGTAAACAGGCCGTCCCGTATTGCAAAGTGGTGGGCTTAATGGTGGAATAGTTACCTAGGTAATCGCTAATAGAGTCAGGGCAACCTTAGACTTCATTAAACCAAATAATCAGGCAGGCTTTCCTAAAGGATATTTCACATTAGATCACACCATCAGTGAGGTGATAGAGAAATGCGCAGAATATAACCAACCCCTATCTATAGCCTTCATTGATTACGAGAAAGCATTTGACTCAGTGGAAACCTCGGCAGTCATGAAGGCATTGCGCAATGAGGGTGTAAAAGAGCCTTATGTAAAAATACTGGAAGATGTCTATAGCAACTGCACAACTACCACAGTCATCCATAAAGTCAGCAATAAAATTCTAATAAGGAAAGGCGTCAGGTAGGGTGACACGATCTCGCCAATGCTATTCACCTCCTGCTTACGGGGAGGTATTATGGGGACTGAATTGGGAACAGTTAGGGATAAGAGTTGATGGAGAACACGTAAATAATCTGTGATTCGCTTATGACATTGCCTTGCTGAGTCACTCAGGAGACGAAGTGCAAAGCTTGATCAATGAGTCAGACAGGCAGAGCAGAACGTTGGGTCTAAAAATTAACATGCAGAAAACCAAAGTATTGTTCAACAGTCTAGCAAGGGAAAAGCAGTTTACAATTGGTAGCGAGGTGCTGGAAGCAGAAAAGGAATATGTCTACTCAGGGCAGGTAGACCGCTGATCCGGATCATGAGAGAGAAATAACTAGAAAAATAGGAATGGGGTGGAGCGCATATGGCAGGTTCTCTCAGATCATAAATAGTTTACCAATATCCCTCAAGGGAAAAGTATACAACAGCTGTATCTTACCGGTACTCACCTACGGGGCAGAAACGTGGAGGCTAACGAAAAGGGTTCAGCTCAACTTAAGGAGACAATGTAGTGAGCTATGAAAAGAAAACTGTTACGAGTAACGTTAAGAGACCAGAAGCGGGCAGAGTGGGCGAGGGAAAAAACGCGTGTTGATGACATCCTAATCGAAATGAAGAGGACGAAATGGGCTAGGGCAGGGCATGTAATGCGAAGGCAAGATAATCGCTGGTCCTTAAGGGTAACGGATCGGATTCCAAGAGAAGGCAAGTGCAGCAGGGGGCGGCAGAAATTTAGATGGGCGGATGAGATTAAGAAGTTTGCGGGCATAGGGTGGGCGCAGCTGGCAAAGGACAGGGTTATTTGGAGAGACATAGGAGAGGACTTTGCCCTGCCGTGGGCGCAGTGAAGCTGATGATGATGATGATTACTTAAAGAAACCACAGCGGCCTGCCTCCAGAGAAAGCAACAAAGCCCTGCAGCTTACTTCGCTTCCGACCACCACCATAAATTACATGAAATTCAGCGCTTCTTCTACTCTCTTTCTGCAGATCTAATCTCTTGCTACCGCGCTCTTCTACCTAAATTAGTTGTTCATTACCAAAAAATTGCCGGCGGTTTAGCTCTGATTATCCCTGGTCGAAAGCGAAAGCTTCATCTCCGTGGCCACGTATGTGGTCGAGCGACTGGTGGTCTCCACGGTAGGCGTCGCGTCGCACACCTAGCGTTAGGCTGACCGCATCGAAGTGCACCGGCGTTTTAAGCTCTGCTCATGCGATTCCAACAGACGCTTTCCCGCTCCGCTCGGTCAAGGTGTGTCACGTCACGGAGGGAGTAGTCAGCACACCTGGAATGCCTCCTTTCCTCCTCTGCGCAACGCCGTGACGGAGCGCACATATCTGCCGCTCTTTACGGCAGGCGTCGCATCGATCACACCTAGCGTTCCGCTGAACGCATCAAAGTGCTCCGGCGTTTTATGCGGAATATTTGCTTTATTGCTTTATTTCCGTCGTTCGCGATAGAAAAAAAAATCAGTGTTCGTTAGTTCAATTATGAAGCGTGTCGCCGGCATGACACACGTGTGTCCCGAATAACCTCGTCAATTCGATTTTACATGCACGTCGCTGTGAGAATTAATAAAACAACTTGCATAACGGCATTTCTAGGGCTGAGATTAACTCTGGTGGCGACTAGCAAATCGGTAAAGTGAATTACTCCGTTTATAAATCAGTGTTGTAATTTGCTTTTTTGTTTTTAATTTAGCATGCCTATAGTAGTCAAAGAATTGAAACCGAAGCTGGCTACTGTCGTTATTGTATAGCGGGATTGGGCAATTCCTGCAAAAAAACGCTACTGGGTTGTACGAAGCGAGACAATCTTACGCGTGCACGAGGGTTAAACGCGAGACTGAGCGAAAAAAGCCTGCGTCTCGTCAACCTCACCGTCATCCGCTTTGCGCCGCATTGGTTATTTCACTTTTAGTACGACGTTCTTGCGGGCTGGTTGGTTCATTTTCAAGGAAGGTCCGAAACTTCCCAAAAGGACGAGGACAAGGAAACGAGCATTGCACCACGGGCGCAGACTGCCAACTGTTTACCTGCCCGTGGTGTCGTGTTCGTTTTTTTTACCTTCTGTCCTCGTGCTTTTGTGCAGTTCTTAACCTTAATTAGTTATTTTGTCATCGGGGATGATGAAGCGGTAAACCATGAGGCCTCTGAGCAAAGTAATCAAAGCCAGGTGTGATAGCGCAGTCGCTTGTTTGGTGGGAACTCATTAGACAGTTTTATTTGTGCGTCCGCAAAGGCTTGGCATCCGCAAGGAGCTTGCGGTGACGGTAGTGCGCATGTTCAGAACGCAAGTGCAAGTGCAAGGTGATTTTTTTTTAACCTTTACAGACTTGTATTTTAAAAACTTCGAGAAATACGCCGGTGATTTTTGTTGTGCTGGATTGTACAGCAAAAGTGGATATTATGTACAGCCGCCGTCGAAAGTATAGAGCCCAATGGGTTTGCTTTTAGGCTGTTTAGCGGGGATCCATAGCACATCTAGCAGTCTAAAGATTCAGAGGAGCGAGGCCATTCCTCTTTCGAGAGATTAAGGTCACTGAGAATGCATGACGAGGCATACCGCAGGGCTTACAAACAAACCCCTTGGGTCGTATACTATAGACGGAGGTGTACCTCATATGGATCAACAATTAGATGATTAGCCAGCTTAAATCAGATAACAAACTTTATTATTTCTGATTTAGAGGGCAAGGTTAAATTGAAAAATATATCCGTGAACATAAAAGATTAGCCTTGTTTTTAATTTTTTTTTATTCGGCAATGTAGCTCGAAGCATCGAAGGAAAGATTGTTCAATTGCATGGCTTGCCCACAATACCTAACTATACAATGCCGTCGCTGTGCATGGTATTGCCACCGAAATCTCATTAGCTTAAGCAGAATCAAATGCACTAATTGCACCTGTATTTCATGCATGCATTAGAAGTGCGAGAAGCGATTTTTTATAATTATGCAATGCTGGAAAGCCGACTCAACGAGCTTCCAGGTGCATATTTTTGACGGTCAATATTTTGAACGATACTGCCCATTAAAAATACTTAAAAACAGCTGACATTCAAAGTTGACGTCCATCAATTTTGCAATATTACGTTGCCTCTAAGATCAAAAATAGAAAAGTCTATCACAGTTAATCATTTAACTACTGATACATTTGAGGTACTAACATAATGTCTGCCTTAATTGCTGTAGAATCCAGCTCAGAAGACCACATCGACGTCACCAAGTATTAAATATAAAAATCTGAAAAAGGGACAAAATCGGCGTGTATATAAAATACCAAAGGGAAGGAAAAAATATATCTATCCCGCTCTTTGTCCGCCGCATTTCACACACACACTTAAGGTAATGGAGTGAGTGAGTGAAAACTTTATTGGATCTTTCAAGGGTTTCGCGGTTATGAAGTCTCCGTCATCTGCTTTGGCGCTGGCGACTTGAGGCTTCTCGTCAGCAAAGGGTGGGCCCCTATTCCAAGGCTCCACTGAGTCGTGCTGCATCATTCGCGTGCTGCACTAAGGCCCTTTGGGTCGTGAGCTCGCCGCTGGTGAGCCGACTCTCCCATTGCTCCGCACTCGGGTGTTCGTGTTGGTGGAATGCGTTGTTGCGTTCGCACTCCCACGTGATATGGTAAAGTGTAGGTGTGGCATCGCACCAAGGGCAGGTGGCTCTGTATAGTGTAGGGAACATCTTATTAAGTACGTGTAGGTTAGGAAAGGAGTTGGTCGGTAATCTGCGCCAGCCGGTCGCTTCCTCCTTTGTTAGGGCTTTGTGTGGTGGTGGATATCTAATTCTAGCTCCCCTATGCAAGTTAAAGGTCTCTGCGTATCCCCCCTCGCAAGCCTGTAGGCGGAGCTCCGGAGCATTTGACTGCCCTGCTCGGAATGCGTTACCTCGAGCTAGGCTGCCTGCCCTTTCGTTCCCCCTATGCCCGCGTGGCCCGGGATCCAGATTAGGTTACGCCTGGGTTTCTCCTCGGCGGAGGTTACCCCGCTGAGTATTCTAAGGGCTGTTCCGCTGATCCTGCCCCTCGTGTAGTTCCTGCACGTCTCCTTCGAGTCCGTCAGTATGTTGAAAGATCGGCCCGTTCTGTAGCCTTCTGCTGCCGCCAGCGCAACGGCAATCTCTTCGGCCTCCGCTCTGCCGGCGACCTTTGCCGTGGCACACGTGATCATGTTTCCTTCCTTGTTTACCACTACCGTCGCGGCTACGCGTTCTCTCTCGCGCGGATATACGGCAGCGTCCGTGTATACGGTGTTTTCTAACTGGGCTAGCGTTCTTTCTACGTACTCGGCCCTCGCTTTTCGTGAAGATTGGGGTCCATGTTTTTCGGCAATGGTCCCACGTTAATGGTTTTCCTAAGGTGGTTTGTTACGTCCGCGTATCTGTCTACTAGTCCGCTCGTGTCCCGACCCAACCTTCTTAGGAGCGCTCGTCCCGTAGGGGTGCCTCTGAGTCTCGTGGTTTGCGTTCCCAGCAGAGCTTCGGCGAGCTCGCTGAAGGTGTTGCTGATGCCTAGCTGGAGCAACTTTTGGTTCCACATGTTCTTGGGTAGGTGCAGAGCAGTCTTGTATGCCTTCCTGAATGGTGTCGGCTTGCTCTCTTTCCGCCTTGGTCGTCGCGTGGTACGGGAGGGAGTACGTGACTCGGCTGACAATTAGGCTGTTGACTAGCTTGAGAGTGTCTTCTTCCTTCATTTTGTATCTCTTTTGGGAGACTGTTGATCATACGGCCCACCTGCTCTGCCGCCTTGTAATCGGGGTACGTCATTCAGGCTTCGTTTTTTTATTGGAGAGTGGTGCGTTCTGCCTTGGTAAGCTGTTAAGAAAAGACCTAACGTTTTGATAAAGCACGTTTCACTTTGTTTTATCCATTCAATCCTCCAAATTCATATGACCACATGTAATGTCGGGGCTAAGAGTTCCTAGGACGCATGGGCTACGAACGAAGCCGACGGCTTTATTATTACCCACTGGATCTAAAAAAGATGAAAGTCGACCTCAAGTTCTTTAATACGTGGTAGTAAAATGATGTACCACTGAAAAACATGGCGCTTAAATGGCTTTACTAGCGTCCTAGAGACTTCTGTTCCCGATGATACCTGTATGACCGGAAACTCCGTCAACACATGCGCCTCGTAAACAATGAGAATATAGAAGCATCATATGCTCTATCCGCCTAGCAGTACCTCCGACTCATGCTGGTGTACGGTTTTCGATAAAGCGAATCTTCTTTATCGTTACGAGGAGCTTGCCAAGAATGTTTGAGCAGAAAAGTGACACCTCGCAAAGCTAGTTTTTCATTTCTGGGTGTTTCTTTTTTTTTTTTTGCTCAGGATTTACCACTCAGAACGTATCGGATCATACATGAGACCTGATATTTTTAACACATTTTATTTTGTTTTGCCCTTGTCGGAGTGGTTGTGCAAGTGTACAACATATATATTTTTGTCTTTAAACTATAAAAATTAAGTTTTTGGTTATTGTGCCTTTGTCGTTAAGCATAGCTTGTGGCTCTTTGTTTTATGGCTATTAAAGCATTTATCCTGGAAAGAAGAACGAAGGTTGAGAAGACAGGCGGGAAGCAACACTGCCTTACAGTGAGAGTTACTGCAACATTGATAACTGTAATGTTAAAGCCTACTTTATCATTAGGCATACTCGGTGGTATATTGGGAATTTCCTTCTCCGCTCGCAAGGACGGCAAGCAAATGCCCAGCATATATATTAAAAAATATGTTTTCCACTTGCCTTCTTTTTTCACTTTGTGCCTCCAGTTGTTCAATGACGAAACTGGTCTATGTTCACCCCCGTACTGCAGGTGTGTTCTCTTCGCAAAGCAGAGAAAATACCCCGGCGGATTAAGAAACTGTTACAAGGCGAACAATACTCTACACAATAAAATGATTTCATAAATGTCGTTTTTTGTGTGTATTCTACGCGCGATCTACAGGAAAAGCTGGTTGACATGACATTAGAGTAACACTGAGCCCCCGACGCAAACTGGCAGGATTAGAAAATATAGCCGATACGACGAGTAACACTTTCCCCGAAATATAAAGGCCACTCGTGTTGCATCTTGGTGGTGCAGGGTGTTGCTTTGCAACCCCAGTGGTCTATATTTCCCAAAGGTGAGTGCAACTCTCGTCCTCACCTCTACGAAGCTAAGAAGCGCTAGGTATTCTAAAGAAACCTTCTACGTGGCCCAAAAGCAAAACTTGTGAGGCTAGAGCCCCGCCGCGGTGGCTCAGTGGTTAGGGCGCTCGACTACTGATCCGGAGTTCCCGGGTTCGAACCCGACCGCGGCGGCTGCGTTTTTATGGAGGAAAAACGCTAAGGCGCCCGTGTGTTGTGCGATGTCAGTGCACGTTAAAGATCCCCAGGTGGTCGAAATTATTCCGGAGCCCTCCACTACGGACCTATTCGTTCCTATCTTCTTTCACTCCCTCCTTTATCCCTTCCCTTACGTCGCGGTTCAGGTGTCCAACGATATATGAGACAGATACTGCGCCATTTCCATTCCACCAAAAACCAATTATTATTATTATGTGAGGCTAGATATTTTTTCACAATGCGTGCGCCTTCCCGTTCGCATACACTTCCCATATGTCAGCAGAGAGTGTAGACCGGATTTTTATTCGCCATTCTTCAACATCAAGCCTCACGGGATCAGTACAAGCTAACTTCAGGCGCAGATTGTTTGAAAACTGCACAGGCAACGCGAGCGCTCTCACGCTTTTTAGGCGACACGGACCTTGCCTCGCGTTTGTGATGTTAGAATTTGTGCCGTGTTTTTTATTATTATTTTTTATGAATTTTTTCATCTGCCTCCTCCCATCATCATCATCCCCCATCGTGACCCTCTTTTTTTCTCCTATTCCCGTTCCCCGGTGTACAGTAGCAGGCGAGATAATTATCTTCCGGGCCAACTTCTCTGCCTTTCCCGTCGATAAACCCTCTCTCTCTCAACTTCAGGCGCAACATTCCGTTCCTGTTGTAACCGGCTCACAAAAGTGCATTTTCTTTCAGAAGAGTGCATGTCTTTCTCTGTATTCGTTTAAATATGTACCGCGGTTAAATTTCAAGACAAGCAAATGCATCATCAACTTACCCCGCAACGTGTTTGATTAAACAGGAGTGCAATATAGCAAACATGAACATGAAGCTTACGCGGGCAGTATATCTATTATCATTTTATTACAGCATCCGTCCGCGGCGTTAAATTGCAAACAGCACTGAAGAGTGGTTGCGACTCCAATCTTGTGCATTTAACCTCATATGTACGTGTTTTGCACTATAATTGGACTGCATGAACTAAAGCAAAGGACTGATTCGTTATAGTGAATTTAGTGTTATTGATGTATTGGAGGCATTAAGCGCTCTATATTAACAGCGGAATATTTGCGTCACCCAAGACAAGAAAAAATGTCTGGGCACCCACATAAATCACAACAAAAATCATCGGGCACATATTCACAAGAACATGCAGCGAAAAAAGATAAATACGAAAAGAGCGACAAACACACTGCCTTGATACACTGCCGCTACTCTCACGCCGTTATGCATGCTCGCACGCACGCGCTCACACACACTCACAGACACACGCAGACTCACATACACGCGCACATAGTTTTATCTGTGCGTATAGTTCTTGGTACACTAGAGTGCTAATAGGAGCGTTTCATATCGTTTCTATCCTAGCCCCAGTCGCATGGCGTCAAAATTTGCATTTAGGCCGGAGCTAACGCCAGACTAGATTACTGCTGGAATGCATGCTTGCTGCACCCTTTTGTGCTAACTAGCGCACACACACCGAGCAATTTCTATTAGCCCTTTCAAACACGCACACTGTTCTACTATAGAAAACAATCTGAAAATTTGGATGCTTATATATGAAACCCCTGCCTCACAAAGATACCATGAATGGCTAAAAAATTTTAAGTATCCAGGCACATCGCATTCTTTTATGCTCACGGAATTGCAGCCTTATTCTTTAAAAAACACACCTTTATGGCCAGATATTTACTTGGACATAAAGCAGAACGGAAGCTCTTTCAAAGGAAAAAGATCATCTGAAATGCTTTTTACTTTGCATGGTGTAAGAAGAAAAAATATGACAGCAGCAGACACCACTTATCGGCGTAGCGTAGAACGTCGCTTGCGACGTCTATCTTTATTTCTTATTTTTAAAGAACCATATTTCTTTTTAGGCATGAAATGGCGATACATTTGTGTAAAGCCGAGATTTCAAATGTAGCCGGCATCACTGATTTCGTGGAAACAGCTCTAGACGGCTCTAAAAGCAATTTGAAAAGTGACGTGCAACGCCATGCCGCTAAGGAATAGAACATTGACCCGCCGCGGTGGCTCAGTGCTTAGGGCGCTCGACTACTGATCCGGAGTTCCCGGGTTCGAACCCGACCGCGGCGGCTGCGTTTTTATGGAGGAAAAACGATAAGGCGCCCGTGTGCTGTGCGATGTCAGTGCACGTTAAAGATCCCCAGGTGGTCGAAATTATTCCGGAGCCCTCCACTACGGCACCTATTCCTTTCTTCTTTCAGTCCCTCCTTTATTCCTTCCCTTACGGCGCGGTTCAGGTGTCCAACGATATATGAGACAGATACTGCGCCATTTTTTTTCCCCAAAAAACCAATTATTATTATTAACACTGAGTGAGGTCAGCTAAATAGCTTAGCATGCGCAAGGTCGAATAAACTTTATAAATAGAAAGTAATTACGCGGGTGGTTCGCTCAGGTCTGAGGAACCACTGGCGAATACGGCCCTCCAGGCCTGATCGATTAGCTGGCCTGAAGGGAGAGCTCTGTGTGAGCCAGATTCGTCTTCCACTGCTTCCTGTAAACTCTGCGCTTTACGTTGCTCGGGGCAGTTCCAAACCATGTGGAGGAGGTCTGAAATCTCTCCGCTGGTCGTGCATGCCTTCGTTGGGTATTGCGCGGGCAAAATCTTATTGTGTTAAGTTTGGTAGTGTGCGGGTTTACATGTTTCGCCATATGGTGGCTTCATGACGAGTGAGGTCTTTGTGGGGGGCGGCATATTTCCTGTGACTAAGTCGATGGTAGTCTATGATTTCACCGTATGTTACTGGAGACGAAGGTTCTGAGGTGAATGGTGATGGAGCTCGGAAGGTACGGCCTCGAGTTATCCTGTCAGCCGCCTCATTGCCCTCTATGCCTTCGTGGGCTGGGATCCACAGAACACTGTGACGGGTGTGTGTACCGGGAGTGTGATACCTCATGATGTGGGCGGCCGCTTGGCAGAGTTCCCCACTGAGGTACGCCTTGCAAGCTTGCAATGCTACGAGTCGCTCATGATTGTAGTCATTTGCTCGATGGTGTGAGCGTGCTTGATGGCAAGCGCGATTGCAACTTCCTCAGCGTCCGCTATACTATTTCCGCTTTGAACCGTGGTGCTGCCTATCTCCTCCCTGAGGTTGGTTGTGACGGTTGCTACGGCAGCCGCCCGACCCTGTTAGGAGCTTGAGAGTTACCTTTGTTTTGCTTTTCTTTGTTTAACGGAAACCATATTCTGTAGGTACGTGCAGTTTATTCTGTAGGCAAGTGCATTTTCCGTTTAACGGAAAACCCGTCCTAGTCGATGTCTGCGGCGGTGGTGTAAGCGAAACTCCAGAGAGAAGGAACCTAGGTAATGTGATCTTGTGACGTCATCACAACCTGCCCACTGTATTGTGAGCAAACTTCTCTTCCATTAATGAATTTATCAGGCTGAATGTAGTCCAGTAGTAGGTTGCCAGTTGTCTGCGTCCTAGAAGTCATGATAAATGGGAGGACGTTAGAAAAGGAAGTGTTTTTACTGTTCCCTTTAACATGATTTTGAGCTGAACATTTTTCTATGGTAGATTCAACAGTGCTGCGAATATGTTTTCGCGGACTGGCCATTTGTTAGAATTGCAGTACAGTTTGGAGACATTATTTCAGATTTAGGAAAGTACTTTTTTTATTTATTGCAAAAACCGTGCACATATTTCTTCACGCATTTCAACCGAGCTCGAAGCATGCTTTCAGGTCGGGATTTTCGACAAATTTTAAGAATGTTTTAGCGCGGAAGCATGTGTTGGTAAGTGTTTACAGGGAGAAATTTAACGGCAGCCGTGGTAGCTGCGAGCAGCGCCGGGCGTAACGAGGGAGATCTTCGTCGTCGGCGTCCGTTTTCGACTTGTGGCATACGTACACAATCTTCGTCGTTGCCTTCTGCCAGATACATGTCCCCGGGCTGCAGAAGCGCCGTCCCGGAGTTAGCCCTTTCGGGCCTGGATTGTTCATTTTGGTCGCGGATTTTTTTGCATTAGATTTTTACAATGGCTAGAGCGCCACAACCACGCAGTAAAAATTTAAAGCTAATGGTGCAAACATTATTAGATTCAGAGTCATGATGCCAAAATCGACAATCAGGGCTCAGTGAATGTAAAATGCGAAAGAAACCGCTTTGGATGCCCTAATTAGCAACACTGAAGAGAACGAAAGTGTGTCTTCTGTTGCCGTGGGGTGAGCTCTAAAGCAGCTGTTTTTAATTTGTAAATTATGGACTGATCTTGCATTTTTCCCGAAACATTCCGCCGTCTCCTCTTCTCCTTGCATTAGGTATCATTTTTCCTCGTCCATGCATCAGACAGGCGGGAGTTCCAGTTGGCAATACACCACGTCAACTGCACTCATGTTCAACACCTCCATAGCCTTCCTGAAAGGCGATTGCGGACAAGATGAAGGCTTTCCCCATATGTGCAACGCCCTCTTCTATCGAGCCTCAAAGCATTTCAGTGATGCTTAGCGCAGATTCTAGCATATCGAAGCGTTTACCAGGCATGAGGCACAACGGATCAGGCTCCCGCCTATTTTCAAGCCAGGTGCTCACAACAGCGTGTGTTCCCGTACACACGCAGGCACTCCTCTCTGCAGTGCACAAAATAAGAAAAGCGGCAAGTTACTATTACCACACAGCCCTCCAACTTCACTCACAGCTTTAACCACCAGTGTCAACGCCCTCTCACCTTCCGCACCCTTCCCATCGGTACATTCCTTCTTTCCGCCCCTAGCTGCCCTATAATTAAAGACGTTAGCTTCAATACCCAGTCAGCCCTGGAGAATGAGCCGAGCCAGCTTCGACACAGCCGGCTTCGACAAATTAAAAATTTTGTTAGTGGCAAACAGCGCAACGACGCGGACAGAGTGGAAGAAAATACAGGACAAGCGCTGACTCACAATTGAAATTTATTTAAGGAAAGCAGTACATTTTATAGAAAAAGTGGCCAACTTATCAGCTAGTACATAGACAAAACCCAAGTTTCTACGTGGCATCGAGGAATGCAACCTCACTGTCATATAATAAAATAGATGGCTTACTGACACATAACCTTGTTTTTTCTTCATGTGATATTCTTCCATAATCTCACGTGTTAATCGGGACGGGTTATGTGTCAACAAGGTTATGTGTCAGTAAGCCATCTATTTCATTATATGACAGTGAGGTTGCATTCCTCGATGCCACGTAGAAACTTGGGTTTTGTCTATGTACTAGCTGATAAGTTGGCCACTTTTTCTATAAAATGTACTGCTTTCCTTAAATAAATTTCAGTTTTGAGTTAGCGCTTGTCCTGTATTTTCTTCCACTCTGTCCGCGTCATTGCGCTGTTTGCCACCAATATGTACCACCAACTCGCCCGTTTGGCTATTGTGCTGAAAAGGTTTTGGTTGGAGACGTGTCATAGTTTACTATGAGAACATTTTTTTGCGTGTCAAATGTGCAACTGAGTGTGTATTGTTGTTTATTCGGCTTATTAGGAACATGCCTCACAGGAAACAAGATGAGAGATTTAGACAGCAACGCTAGAACCTCTGACACACGTTCATGAAAGCTGACAACTGTTTGAAAACATTCAAGAACTTTTCCTATTAAACCTTCTCATCCTGCAATAGCTTGTTGTGTATCTGCTATCACAGCAAGAACACCCTAGAGG
Source organism: Amblyomma americanum (assembly GCA_030143305.2). NCBI lineage: Eukaryota > Metazoa > Arthropoda > Arachnida > Ixodida > Ixodidae > Amblyomma > Amblyomma americanum. The sequence continues at coordinate 341,968 of JARKHS020034069.1, forward strand.
TTTCGTACCCTCACACTCAATTTTTGTTCAAACTACTTAAGCTAGAAGCAAATTTCCCCAAGATATAGAGAGGTGCTGCGATAACTCTGACTTTGATGCAAGCATCCAGCGGTAAAATAAACACAATAAAGTGCATTTCCAGAGTTTTTTCGAAGCATACTTGGTAAAATTCTTTCCTTCTCCCAATGCTGTCGCCTTCACAGCGGCTGCATATCGACGTATAGATAATTTCAGGTACAGCCATATTTTTGTCACGACGCAGCAACATTTTCTTTCAGATCGCACAGTCATTCCACATTTTTTACATATCTGTAATGCATATGCGAATAAACGTGGTGGCATGCTTAAAAAACGCGAACTTTTTTTTAATATTGAGACAACAAGGCGAAAACATCGACGAAACCTGATGGGCCATCAATGACGAACTATGACACATAAGGTATATTTCTTTTTCCGGGTATATTGGCAAAATTATTTCGATACGTCTACGATAAGGCGGTGTTTTAAATGTCTTCATTAAGTTATGAATAGCAATATCGCGACTACATCTAGCCTCACTTATCATACAAGCATCTTTAGAGAATAGAAACTAAATAAATCTTAACCGAATATAGGCACGCCCTTTGTGTCCATTAATCAAAACGGTATAAATACGCTAGTGCAAAAAGGACTGCATTCTGAGCAAGCTCTCCTTGCTGTGGGCTCAACCATGATTTTTTTAATTCGACTGGCGACATGGATATTCCTACAATACGACATTTTCTTTTTTTTCTTCAGGAGGATACACTTTATTTTCGTCGACAAAATTAGCAGATGGTGTGGGGTTAGAGCCCCATCAAGTGGCCATGAGCCCGTGTCGTTCGGCGACTTCTAGGGCTCTTGTCACAATCCGCATCTGTGTGTCCGAGTCGGAACTGAGCAATGCGGCCTCCCACTGGTCTCGAGGAGGGGAGTCCTAAGGACAAGCTCAGCGTATGTGGGATAGAGTGGCATGTTAGCCACATAGTTGACAGGAGGGAGAGTAGGCCCCGGGGTATATGCGGGCATATATCGCAGGGTTGGGGAAGGTGTTCGTTTGGAGTTGCCTCGACGTAACCGCCTGGGGTTCGGTTATAGAAATATGTGCAGGGGGATATAGAAATCTACCTAAGCTATAGTGCATGTTTATGTCATGGAATGTAACCATACGATCTCTCGCCGTCCGCAGCCTCGGGCAACACCACATCCCGGTCGACGAATCCTCGGGCATGATTGTGGGCCGCCTCGTTCCCTGGATTGGTTGAGTGCGCAGGAACCCAGATCAATTGGATCGGGCGGAGTTGGAGGTCGGTGGAGTGGAGGAGAGATAGGGTGATAGGGGAGACCTGGCCTTGGGCGAAATTACGAATAGCAGATTTAGAGTCGCTGAAGATGGTTTCTGCAAATGTGGAGACCATCGCCAAGGCTTGGTCGCCTCATCGACCTCTTCAGACGATCTGACGGGAATGGAGCACGCAACCAACGGCCGTCCACAGTAGTTTACAACCGCGAGCGAAAAAGCATCGCCATCATAGTATTCGGTGGCGTCGACGTAAACCGCTGTCTGATCTGTTAAATACTTTTTATGCAGAGACTTAGCCCTGTCCTTGCGGCGAGTGACATGATACTCTTGGTGCTTGTTTTTCGGCACAGGGGTAACGATAAGGTTGCTGTGGATATGCGACGGAAGCTGGGCCTTGTCGGCGACGGTCGTTTCGAAGCTCATTCCAAGCTTGTCGAGTATGTGACGTCCCATGGAGATGTGGGTGAGACGATCGAACTTAGCGGTGAGATGAGCTTCTGAGAGCTCCGTCACAGTGTTGTAGAGCCCTAATGCCAGTAGTTTATACGTGGAGGTCCGGTGGGGGAGATGGAGAGCCGCCTTGTATGCCTGTCTAGTAAGGCAGTCAACGCGGTCCCGTTCCTAACAGCTAAGGTAGGAAGGAGTAAGGGAGGGTATATGTGAGGCGGCTCATAACAAACGCCTGAAGAAGACGTCGGAGGTCAGCCTTTCGCATGCCTCTATGTTATATAGCAATGCGACGATTTAGACGAATGGCCTGCGAGACCGAGACTGTGAGTTTACCAGAGTGTCGTAGTTTTTCGATTGCTCTGGATGTGAAGCCGCAATACCCTAATAGTGGATACTTCGCGCATGGGTTGGCCACTAGCAGTAATGCATATGGGAGGATGGCCGTGGAGGCTGAGTTGACCTCGGATGAGCAGCAACTCGTACTTTTGAGGGGAGCACGAGAGGTCGGCTCCGGCTACGTGGCGCTCAATGACATCCACCGCATGTTGAAGTGCGGATTCAACCTCAGCACAGTTGCCTGTTTAAACCCAGAGGGTGATGCAGTCTGTGTATGAGGTATGGATTAGCTGGGGGACAGCGTCTAATTTAGAAGGCAGCGTGAGTAAGGCAACATTGAAAAGAATGGGGGAAAGAACGGATCCTTGGGGGGTACCATTGCTACCGAGGGTTATGGGGTCTGAGAGGATAAAGCCAAAGCTAAGTTCAGCTGTGCGACAAGAGAGGAAAATACGTATATACTCGTAGGTACGGTGGCCAGGATTTAGTTGGGAGAAGTTAGCGAGAATAGCTCCGTGCGAGACAATGCCAAATGCTTTAGTTAAATCAAGCCTTAGAATAGTCTTTGTGTCCGCTCTGGTAGAAGGGCACAGTGTCTCGAAAGAGAGCTGGAGCATAATGTCTTGCGTAGAAAGATTTGCGGAAGCCAATCATGGTGTGCGGTAGGAGATGGTTATCTTCAACATAATTATTAAGATGGTTGAGAACGACATGCTCCATCAGTTTCCCAGCACAGGAAGTGAGCGAGATGGGGCGGAGAAGTTCGAGAGCTAGTCCTTTGCCTGGCTTCGGTATGAAAGTCACGCGTGCATTTTTCCATGCTGCAGAGATTTCATCCTCTCTCCAGCAATCATTCATAAATGCAGTGAAGGCCTCAATGGACGGGTCATATAAATTACGGAGAGTTTTGTTGGAAATGCCGTCCGGTCCCGGGGCAGAGTTAGTGCGCAGCTGAGTGAGAGCGAACCTTGCCTCATCCTCCGAAATCTCCGCATCGAGGGCAGGGTTGGCACCACTCATGTAGGGGGGAGAGGGTCCGCGGAAGTAGTATTGAGATACCGGACACGAAGATCCTGGTCTGAGCCGGATTGTTGATGGACTATGCGGGAAATGCTGTCTCGTCGGGATGTTTTGCAACCGTCCGGGTCTAAAAGGTATCGGAGAAGGTGCCAGGTGCGGGCTAGCTTGAGCTAGCCACGCATGTTGTCACAAACTTGACCCCTTTGCTGGGTAGCCAATGCGAGTGTGGGCCTCAATCTGTCTATCTGAGCTATTTGACGTCGAAGTGTTCGTTTGAGGAGTTGTGTTTTCCAGTGGTTTTGCATGCTTTCGCAGGCCTGCCATAGGTGGAGTGTGAGGTGCACAACAAATATTCGGAGGATTTTTGAACGCGGTACGTCGACGTTGTTGCGTCGGACAGTGGAGCGTCGCGCGTGTACAGCCCAGCGTTGCGTGTGTGCACGTGCGAATGGTGTGTGCGAGGGGACGGCGACAGGGAGCTTGGCGAGCACGAGGAGTGGAGAGCTGACGTGTCATAAAACCGAGGTGTTAAGGAAGACAGCGCAGGGGAGGTCATGTCATTCAAGCGTGGAGGTGGCAGCCGTCGGACATTGGGTCCGTGCTGCCGTGGACCTCCCTTCGATCACCTAAGTAAGCCTCCAGCGTTCCTTGCAAGCGTGGGGGTGGCAGCTGATAGACAGAGGGTCCGTGCTGCCGAACGGCACTCTTGGATATCCTGCTTTAAGTCTCCGGCGTTTCGGGCCGCCTTCAACAGGAACTGTCTACGATTCTGCTGTTGCTGCCAAGTTCTTCGGGCTGCTGACGGGAGACCACCGGTGTCTCCTAGTGTTCCTCTCCGCTTCTAATACCACCTGGCTCTTTTTCGCCGCTTCCGTCAACGCAACGACAGCGACACGTCGCAGTTCATCAGCCAGCGTTCCGTCCTGTCTACAGGACATCCGCGCTTCACCTGGGACGCACATTACCGGGTGAACTCTTTCCTTTATTCTGTAGTTTTGTACGCGTGTTGAGTGTGTGTTTGTACGTATCGGCTCTTTTCCTTTAAATTATAAATACGGCTTCGTTTTGTTTCGTTTGATCTTTGTTTTCTTGTCCTCTTGTTCGAATCTGCACGAGACAGCGTTCCCCTCCGGAAACTCGGGGACGCGTTACCAATTCGCGACAAGGAGACGGTTGTCAGTATTGATCAGCCGTGGCAGGTGATTCCTTACTAGTAGCAGAGACATCTGCCTGGAGATTGGAGATTCACTCGTCCAGGTTAATAATCCGGATAGGAGCGTTCTGAGCACGTAGGGTACGAAACTTGTCGCAATCAGTGATTAGGGTCGGGCGACCGTTCCGACGGTACGGGGACGTGTTGGGGGTGACAGCGAGGAGATAGTGGTCGCTGCCAAAGGTATCCCCAGTGTTGAGCCATGGATCGAACCGCATATTTTTGCAGAACGTTAGATCAGGTGAATTGTCAACAGACACGCTGTTTTCTGCGCGGGTGAGAGTGTGAAGGTCAGTGACAAGGGTGGAGCCTAGTTCGTGTGCTCGTATCTACAGATTGTTACCCTTTCGGTTGGCGGTGGGGTAACCCCAGCGGGGTGATAGGCGTTGAAATATCCTGCAGTGAGGAGACCTGAACGGTGCGCGAGCTTTTGACACTGGAAAGAAGGGGGATTAAGTCGCGTTTTCTGTATTTTCTGTCTCTTGGGGAGCTATAAATGTTAAGAATGAAGTGATAGCGAAACCTTCTCGTTCCCTTCCACTACCCTGCTGATGGTTTGTGTTGCTGAACTGTATACTGACGCAAAATATTTAAGCTGCTGTTTTTGATGCCAATGACTAACTCATAAAACTAAAAAATCCAACAACCTTTACCGAGAAACAAAATTCACGACGACACCTAATTACATTGTGTGTAGGCAGCGCGAAATGATTCCATGCCGTTAATGCCTCTACAGGGAATGACATTACTTCGGATTTGTGCATGTCACTTCTTTCCAGTCAATAGGCAAATTTTTTTATGACAGAACGCACATTTGTTGCCTATAAGTCTTTTGACACTATCGCATTAAACGCAAAATACATTTTTCCCGGGAATTTCCATCGACTGTCGTAACTTACGGCTTCATTACAAACCTGAAAATGTGAAGCCTTAGCACTATCTGCGGTGGCTTGGTGGTTAGCGCGTTCGGCTACTGATCCAGAGTGCCAGGGTTCGAACCCGACCGCGGTGGCCGCGTTCGGAACGAGGCGAAACGGTAAGGCGCCCGTGTGCTGTGCGATGTCAGTGCACGTTAAAGACCCCAGGTGATCGAAATTATTCCGGAGCCCTCCACCACGGCACCTCTTTCTTTCTTCTTTCACTCCCTCCTTTATTCCTTCTCTTACGGGGCGGTTCAGGTGTCCGCCGATATGTGAGACAGATACTGCGCAATGTCCTTTCCCCAAAAACCAATTTTCAATTTTTCCTTAGCACCCTTGCTCATCTCGAGTGATTCAAATGGCTGCACAATTTTGTTGAAGAACTGTTATTTCACTTTAAAAGCCTGACACGAAATTTTGTTATGCGATCTAAGCCGGTTAGAACCCCATAGGATAAAAGCCGTTGAAAGTTTCATGCCGGGTGCGAATCCTGTGAAGGTCTTCACCCGTGACTCGAATACCTTGGAGTAAGCGCTGAAGTATCCTCGCCTAGGCAATGCAAAAGCAGGGGCGTCTAGCCGCTCTGGAAGGTCGAGGTGGGCTACGGCCGGCATGGGGGACGGGACTCCAGATGATGGCACCTTTTAGTGTTCCTTGCCTCGGGGCCTCGGAGATCCCGGTGAACGCTCAGAAAGGATGGTAGTACTGCTGGAAGTTGAGTGTCACCCATTCTGCAAAGAGCTACTACTCTAGAGAGGGAGGAAGAAGAACTCTGCACTATCAAGATCAGTCTAAAAACCCCACGCTGTCCTCACTTTTACCCTAATTGCCATAACTTGCGAATGACAACCAAATTCTGTTTCCCTACATTCCACCCAATACATCTTTTCCCACGGCCAAGTAAGGCATCCCGCCGGGGGATTTTAGTCTCGCGCTTGTTCTCTTTTCATTTATATTTCACTAACTAGTGCATAAAACTCCACTTGCTCTCCCTTGGGCATATTCATTTGCACTTATATTTCCATGACCTCTCGAACACAGGACATGTTTGCAAGGACTGAGACAGTTTAGAAAAAAATTCCTTTTTCTTCACTAAAGCAAGCATGCAGTTTGTAAAAGCCTATAGGATAGGCTATCGAGTGGCCAATAGTGATTTAGAGCCGCTCAAAGTAAGGAGGCATTATGAACATTATTCTGAAAAATCTAACCCTCGCCAAGAAAGGGAAGAACAATAGGGTAAAAAGGCGTTTCGGGACCCCTACAAGTCCCTTGTTCACATATGAAAACGAGAAACGGATCGGCCGTGTTATACGAGTGAAGGTCCCTGTAATGAGCATGCGTATGCTGCAGGCATGGGCCATCGTGTCCGATTAAGTGCATGCGGAGTTGATTGGATATGGAATGGCTCTAGGAGTAGGCGAGATAATGATTTCTCGGTGGATATGATACTGGCTGCGTCCCAGGCGATAATGTGACCGGTGCACTTTTGGTGATATGCCAAGGCGTTTTCCTCGGTGCGCCCCTTGGCAACGCCATTTTTGTGTTCCCTGAGCCGTCTCCTGTAGTCGTCAGTTTCGCCGATGTAGGCTGCGTCGCATTCCTGACAAGGAATCTTGCATACAACCCCGGGGTATCTAGTGCTTTCTAACTTGTCTTTCACTCGCACAAGTTGCTGTCTGAGCTTGTTTGTAGGCACATGGCAGATTTGTACATCTTAGTCACTGAAGATTCTTGCCAGTGTTTCGCTCACACCAACCGCGCAAGGAATCGCGACTCGCTTCCGCTCTTTCTTCGCTGTCTTGGGTGGATTTGAAGGTCGTCGTTGCTGCGAGTTAGAATCTGCCTTGGGTAGCCATTTCTAGAGAGGTCTTCTTTTATCCTTTTTTCTTATTTCCTTCGCGCTTGTGGGGATGAGCGTAGACGTTGCGCGCGTGTGCAGAGCGCTGATGCCACCGAGCGCTTGTGCCCAACCAGATGCGCAGAGGCAAAGTTCAGGTATTGGCCTGTGTGTGTGGCTTTCCCGTAGACAGACGTCACGAGGCCATTTGTTGTGCGCTGTTCCAAAACATCGAGAAAGGCAATGCAACTGGAACTCTCCTCTTCCACAGTGGCCTTGAGGTACGTGGCGGTGGTGAGGGTGAGAGAGATGTGTGCTGCATGTATTAGCGCTGACAACAGTGTGGCAGGCACCCGGCACTGCAGCGATAAACCGCATCGCGATCAACCATTAACTGCCACCTGCCAGGCTGGCAGAGTAGAAAAATGAAAATGAAAATTGGTTTTTGGGAAAGGAATCGGCACAGTATCTGTCTCACATATCGGCGGACACCTGGACAGCGCCGTAAGGGAAGGGATAAAGGATGGAGTGGGAGAAGAAAGGAAGAAAGAGGTGCCGTAGTGGAGGGCTCCGGAATAATTTCGACCACCTGGGAATCTCTAACGTGCACTGGCTTCGCACAGCACACGGGCGCCTTAGCGTTTCGCCTCCATCGAAACGCGGCCGCCATGGTCGGGTTCGAACCCAGGAACTTCGGATCAGTAGTTGAGCAGCCTAACCACTGAGCCACCGCGGCGAGTTTGCCAAGTTGGGCGCGCTGCCTGCGTAGTGTGCGGAACGAACTCAACGTTACAGATGCCAAGTCACTTCTACTTGCCCAATACAGCCAGCTTTCGCTCTCTAATCAGGTTCTGCAGTAAATAAACCGGAACTAATTTTTATTTACATTTTCTCCTGTGTGCTTGAATAGCGGATTAGCTTTAGAACGCTTAAGCAAACAAAAATCCGGCAGTTGTCACCTACCGATAATCACCCTCCTAGAAATAAGAAAAAAAAACAACTTTCCATACTTATTGCCCTGAGGAGGATTCGAACCCGCGTATCTAGACCTCTAGGTCATCGGCGCAGTTTTTGTACCCACATGTTAAACTGCTGGCCTGCCGCTGAGCTTTGGATATCCCCGTTGTTGTTCTTGTTACCCTCACACATTGCACATACCCACATAGGGGGATTGGCCAAGAATTGGGGGCACAGAAAGTTTTTCAGATAAATATTTCCTGGACGGAAATAAAATGAATACTGAAGAAGGAAGAAGTAAACAAATAGGAACAGCGAAATGAAACGGGAATGCATAACGCACGCAGAAGATCGACCCTGAGGTTTATAGCCGATTGATTAAATGACAATGATAATTGTATGATTAAAATATTGAAATAAATGTTACCAAGGAAGCCAATTTGATTCCAATTGATTCAATTCGATTTGATTTGATAGCATCGTCTTCATCAACTTCATTCCGTGCCACTCGCGCTGTGAATTCGCAATCGTCGTCTTTATCAGCATTCATCAGCTTCCAAATGCAGCATGCATCTAGTGACACGGCACGTCAGGAGATAATAAAGTCACTGGAACGGGGAAAATACCGCGTCTGTTTGTCCGCCGCAACCAGTCCCATTCACTTGGTCAGATCACTTCATGTGGTCCACGGTGATCCAAGCCTCGCATCATCTGCGATGGGCACGGCTACTTCAAAGCGCGTCGCTATTGATGTTTACTTCTTGGAATTAGACGACCTGTCGCGAAGCTCGCGTTTGCTCTACGCCTAGGATACGAGAAGCAGGGTGCGCGGGGTTATGTGTCTGGGTGTAGATCTCTGCCCAAACTGAAAGCCGTTTTTTTCGTGGTCGCATATGGCAAAATCGGAGAAACATGACCTAAGAAGAGCTTCAAATGGGCCTAGTTGGTTTGTAATCTTCGACATTGTTATTGCGTTACCCAAGGTTTACACAGACAAGAACGACACATAGAGACAGGGCGCAAACTATCAACATATTTTATTTCGTGGGAAATTCGTTTTATATGAACTGTTGAGATGAAAAAACACAAAAACAAATAACTTCATGGAGATGAGTTGTCTAGTCTTCTTCTGCTGACAGGCATGCGTAGAGGACGGAGTCTTTTCACTTCCTTAAAAAGTTAATCTCTCGCTTCGTCAGCGCTACCGACGGGTCGCTTACGCAAGTGCCTTCCTTCTCAGACGTCATGCAAAATGCTTCATATAGCTCCCTTTGCATTTTATCTTGCGATCGCAGGATGGCAGTGGGGCTATCAAGCAATGGCTTGCAGTTTTTGCACTTAGAGCAGTGCGCCGCCAGATTACCCGACGCGGGAGTCAAGCCGCATAACGTGCGATGCTCCCGAAGCCGTTCATTCAGGCATCGTTCCGTCTGGCCGAGATATGCCCTGCCACATGATAACGGTATCTTGTACACGACTCCGGAGTTACATGCCACAAACTTGGTCGCGTGCTTGACCCCACACGCTCTCACTATTCCTTGGCTGTGGGTTGTTCACTTTAGCACACAAACTTCCCAGTTTGTTTGGCGCAGAGAACACAACTGCACAACGTGCTTGTGTTCAATATCGCGTTTTCTTGAAATGTCGTGCTGCTCGCGTTTTCTCTATGGACCTTTGTCCTCCAGTAACACGCGGAAAAGGTGTGTGCAGCGAATGTGACCAAGACTTCGCGTAAAATTTTTGTAGCAGGTCTCAACGCCGACAAAACCACTGCTACGCAACTGGGTGTAGGACGGGTTACGTTCGCGTGAAGGGTGCTCCAAAGATATCATTATTTGGAGTCCCGAAGAACGAAAAGTTGCAAAAAAAAATGAGAGAAGAATCTGGAGCGCGCGGACACAACCCTGGAATACAAGAGCGCCGTTTGTGAATTGCATTTCGAGCCGCAATATGGGCTTCGGGACTCACCATCGAAGGAAAAGAAGTACTAATTCCACGTGGGAAGCCGATTCTTCGTGATGACTTCCAACTCACTCGGTTAACACATTTTTTCGATAAAGAGGGACTGCAGTACCCGTCGAGTGTGCTCTTCGACTTTGTCAGCAAGCTTGAAAACCTTTTCACTAAATGCTTCAGTTGCCATCAACTGCAGACTGACAGAATCCAGGACGTGCTGGCAGTTGTGAAATAAAGATTTGGACAAGAGGTTGGCTGCTCAGCTCACGCACCTATTCTGTCTGCCAGGATCATCAGCATTTACATGATCTCTAGGCTGCACCTAATTGTGTAAGGGATGAACTCCAAGAAAATGGGCAAGCGAGAAAAAGCAAAGCATCTTCATTTAAGCTGAGCCGTTGCTCATGATGTAAATGTGGAAGTGTTTTAACTGTATTGTTGAATTAAGTGACAAATTTTGTTTGAGGCATGATAAAGAATTAGTTTTGTCAGGCCCCTCTTCTCAGTGCATACATTAATCACGTAAAAGAATGTTTAGAGGCCGTGAACCACGGTATAAGAGAAGCATGCGCATTCAGGTTTCACTGCACAGCATTCGCCGACGCTTATTGACTATCTTAATGTCCAAGATAAGTTTCAAGTAATAATGCATGCTCTCAGAATTTCCGTTCACATCAAAGACTGCCACACATTTTGTTCTACAGTTAGAGCTACAATCTGTATTTAGTTGGCCTGCGTGAGGCTAAAAATAAAAAGTTAGATGAGCTCTGGCTAACTGCTTGATCGGTGTAGCCAGACTCTCTACCTTTCGCAGCATGGAAACATCCGCGCAAAAACATGAAAAAAGTAGCATTCACTTTGATACCATCTGTGTCTATCAGACCGCTGATGATGATGTATCTATGATTGGGTACCGCGCTACATCTCGCCCTGCCTGTCCTGTGCTAGTCCTGTGTGCCTCTGTCTTGTGTTCGTCTTGGTCGCGCTACAGTTCTTTTGTTACTGGTGCATAAAAACGCTAAATAATGAATTCCTTTGCAGATCATGTACGGACTGTCCGTCAGCCATTTCCCCCATAAAAGTAGGTGCAGAAATTAAAGCAGCACGTACATAAATGTGCGCGACCGAGCAGCACCGTAGGCGGGACCAGCAAGAAGCTACAGTGACGTTGCTGGTGGCGCCACCTCTCGTACTTGACATTAACGGCTTCAGGGAACCAGGGCCAGTGAGCCCACTGCCCTCTTCTAGTACACTTTAGTACCGATTTATATCTGATTACTTCGCGCTGCTCACAAAACCCTCAAACTTCAAAAAGAAATAGCACCATAAAGCGCTCAACATGTGCAAGTGTATTTTTCTTGTCTGGTGTGCCGTACGTATTTGAGTAGCGCGCAGTATAAAGGCCAAGTTATTTGGACAAGGAAGATGTATCCACTTCTAAGTCTATGGTTTCGAGAGGATGGATACCACAGCAAGTCAGTTAGGGCGTTGCATCAGCCCAATCTTGTGCGCGTAATGAGACCCCGTCCTGGTGGAGACGAATCCTACGACCCTTGGGTTGACTTCCCGATAGGTTGGAGACAGACCACATTCAACATGTGCTTACTGAAAGCGACGAACCCATGAATTAGCGTGGGCTTCTTTGGCTTGGCCCTTTTTTTAAGGCTATACCTCTGTGCTATTTAGTGCCACAGCACTAGAGGCGCTGGTTTTCGCATTAGAATGAATGACCGCTAAGCAGCCGCTAAACTCGACGCAGCGAGGCGTGATGTTGTTGAGCTCAAGGTACCCGTCCGGTCACTTGCGCGCCCTGCGTATAGGGATACGCAAGTGAGGGCACGCACGTAGAGGGTACGCAATATGGCTCGTCTGTATAGCACGCAGCGCAGAACTGCGTTAAAAAGCTGCCGGCTAGCACCCGTATGACGAACTTTATCCCTATCTAAACCGTTCCTTTCAGCCATTACCGATTGGTCTAGACGCCAAAAGCGGATGGCGGCTTGGTTGTGATATATGAGCGGCGGCAGGATTGCACTGCCTGCGAGTTGCCGCAGGAAAATGCCCAGCAGCACTATTGCTCTTTGCAGTAAACGGAACACAACAGCATCAAAATTAAGCAAATATTTTCAGTTGGTCATCCGATGCCACACTAAGCACAGCTCTGACAGTAAAAGGTAATAAAAAGCTGTTTCGTTCAACCGGTGGACTTAAATGAAAAAAAGAAAAGAATATCTTTGATACTCCTTTTTGCTCTGATGGCTCAGTGGTTGAGGCGCTCGGCTACTGATCCGGAGTACCCGGGTTCGAACAACCGCGGCGGCCGCGTTTCGATGGAGACGAAACGCAAAGGCGCCCGTGTGCTGTGCGATATCAGTGCACGTAAAAGATCCCCAGATGGTCGAAGCTATTCCGGGGCCCTCCACTACGGTACCTCTTCCTTCATTCTTCTTTCACTCCCTCCTTTATTCCTTCCCTTGCGGCGCGGTTCAGGTGTCCGCCGAGATGTGAGACAGATACTGCGCCATTTCCTTTCCCCAAAAACCAATTTCCATTTTTGTAGCGAGAGCTACACTGGGCTACCAGTCGAGCATTTCGCGGTGCAAGGGAGAGGACAGTTGTGCGCATGCGCTGTTACCATGGCAACCGAAGAGGAGCAAACTGCGGCGTGCGCTTCGCCGTCGCCGCGGCAGCGCGCCCGCTCCACCTCATGCCGAGAGTGCCGTCACGCGGATGGGCAGTTCTGCGCATGCGCCGATACCATGGTAACCGCAGAAGTCCCACAGCTGCGTCGCGTTCTTCGACGCCGCACGCCGCTCTTTCCCCCGAACCCCACGCCGCATGCGCAGGATTGCGTATAAAAGGCGAAGATGTAGTGGGCGTCTGTATCACAACGTTTGACATGCGTGCAGAGGAGAGTCCAGCGACTGATAAACGGTGGTATAGACAAGAGATTAACTCTGTCGCCTCGCAGTTAGCCACCAAATAAGAACGCTAGAGTGTTTGTGTACGTGAAACAATGTATCACCGCTGTCAGATATCTCCCTTCGATCGCGGTGAATGATGGTGAAGCCAGCTGTGTTCGGCTTCTGGAAAGCAGCATTATCATCCAAGGAGTCTACGTGGCATGGGGAACATCTGTCAAGCAGACTATTGGTGTGGTTGCCACGTGTATACCAGCCTGCGGCACGGTTTCACAGTTGTGCGTGACTTTGGATGATTTCAACAGGAAACAGGACCTTCTTAGTCAGTTTATGCAAGAAAAGTTTGACTTTAATTTAGCTTCGGACCCTCACGTCCAGACTACACAATGGGAACTACTATAGAGCTTGTACACAAAGAGGCCCTACCAAATCGAAATACTGTATCGACAAAATTGAGACAGCTGCATGCTACGTCGCAGACCATCCGGCAGTTTTCGTCTCTGTCAAGCAAAATGAATAAAAGATGTGTACACCTAATGTCTCACATTGCTAAACATACAGTGACCACAACAAGCTCAGCCAGGGAAACGTACGTCTCGTTACGTATATCCTGGCATAGCCGAGCTATGCCACTGCCACTTTTTTATGGCCGGTGATGGACGGAGCTACAGTTAAAAGCGAAAATAATATACTCAACTCCGCATGACTTTGCTGTGAGAGATGGCGGTCGCTGCAGCCGCCGATCGCCAGTGGTAATAAGCAGACAGCTAGCTTGTTGGTACAACACGGTATTTGCCATTTAACTGCAGGGGAAAGAGGAGGGGAAAGAATTTGCAGCGAGCACTTACTCGCTACACAATGCGCACTCGCTGCAAAATACTGAACCAGCAAGTCGCCTTGACGACTTGCCGTCTTCAAAATCGCTAAACGTAAGGGGCCGCTCTGATCGAACCTCTGTGAAGATGGAAATTTACCTCGTGCATTCTTATCATGCAGGCACTGCAAGAACCGCGAGATCCTTCTGCTAGGGATTTTTTTTCTTCTGCGCGATGTCAGTGCAGGTTAAAGACTCCCAGGTTGTCGAAATTATCCGGAGACCTCCACTATTGCACCTCCTCCTTTCTTTCTTCTCTTAGTCCCTCCTGTGACCGATACTGCGCCATTTACTTCCCTAAAAACCAATTTATTATTAATATTATTAGTTCTTTTTCCTGGACAAAATAAATAAAAAGGATGAGCTGAAAAACTCCTTGCTCTGTTTATTTTTATCTACTAGTTGGGAGACTTCACCGACAAAGTTTTTAAGGGTTCGCTATGGCACGAAGTGCACTCATGCCCATTGACGCCTGAAAACTAACTTGCCAGTAAACACGCAAAGCAATCGCATAGCCATAGCTCCGTGGCTATCGATAACCCCAACTGATGCGGAAAAAAATAAATGCGGATGAGCTCAGCTAATTCGGAATTCGAGAGCGTCGTTCGAGAGCAGATAAGCTAGCAGTAAGGTAGCATTTGAGGAGCGATTGAGAAAAATGGGGGAAAAGCAGTGGGCTAGGAAAGTTTTCAGATACCTGTACATAAGGAATGTTGACACGAAATGGAGAAAGCGAACTAGAAAATTGACTAGCAAATATCTGGACAGCAGTGGCGGTGGGGAGGGGGGGGGGGGGCAAATTAGTAATTATCGGTTAATAAAAGTTTAAAGAAACAGAGAGAGTTCTGTGGAAAACAGGGATGCTGACGAAATCGGCACTGCGAACATACAGGATCTTTAAGCAGGAAATTGCCAAAGAAAATATCCACCATAATTGTAGGGGAAGCTCTTTATTGTTTGGGGCCAGGACGGGAGTTTTGGGGACTAAAACATATAGAGTCAGGTACCACGAGATAGACACGTGCGTTGCGTGTGGAGAGGAGGAGGAAACGGCTAAACGCTTTATACTTTTCTATAAAGAAATTCATCCTACAGTGGAAAGCAGCGGGACTAATTTATCCAAGGCATTGGGGTTTAACGGCAGTGAAGGGAAAGTAGATTTTAAGCGGGTAGTAGTAACAAAGCGAATGTTATCTGATTGGCGGCTAAAATCAAGACAAGAGTAAAATTTCATAAGTCATGGCTAGGTGGCTTGAGCCACCGCCCGATTTAAAGGGTTCAGCCTTATCCATCCTTCCATCCATCCAGTCGAAGGAGCGATGAAGACGGACAAAAGGTCTTCTAAAAGAAAACTGTTTATTGGGCTGACTTGCGCCCACGATGGACTGAATCACTCGGCGGCGGCGTAGCAACAAGCGTACTCGGCGGTCTTCGAACAGAATGCCCCTCGCTGTCGGACGCGTGCTCAATTTAAAGCTGATAGCGAACTTTCTAGATAAAGCGTGCAAAGTTACTAGAACATTCTGGAACAACGTAGAATCAGCTCTGCCTGGCTGCGATCAATCGAGATAAATCCAGTCGCGTCTTGCGTCACAAACAAAGCGATAAAGCGGCGTGGCGGCAGATTTGAAGATTTAACAAACACTGCAAAGATTCGCGGCAGAATATACTAAATGCTGAAAGTACAGGCATACGCGCATGTCGTTCAAAACCCTTTTAGTTCCACGTGCGCGTCGGACGCCGCGCGTTGTTCTAGCGCCATCTACGGACAGATACAGACACTGCTGTAGCCACTCTAATGCAAGACGAGTCAAAACCAACCCAGTCGAACTGCGTCGAAACTTGGTCAGGCTTAACACCGGGAAAATCGCCTTTATGTCTGAAAACAAAAGCCATTTGTCTCTTGAAATTTTATGCGAGAGTAAGAATGGGCAAATCAAAGGCGAATACAACAGTTTAGAACACGATATTGCTTTGAGGGATTAGCGACGAAGCTGTTATCGCTGTGAAGCGGGCAGCATAAAGAAGAAGGTGTGGGTACAGGACGTCAGACAGCTCTTCAGCCTCATCAACCCGTCTTCTGGCTTTGGCAAAAGGGTTACAAAGATCGCAAATATGGCGGCAGGTACGCCTTCTAACAGACTTCTATGAGTCAAGTACCCATCCTTCAGGACCTCTCAGCAAATATTTGGCACTAGCCAAGCACTCAGCACAGCTCCTTTGAACAAGAAGATACATTCCAGCCCTCAAACAAGAAGCACTGAAGAGCGTACAGGCCAACCGAGGCAAGATCCCCGTTGTAACGCTCGGAGATGTTCAACTCACCTCCAAGTGAAGTCAGGTCTTGGAAAATGACCCAGAATACGCAGTTCAACCCTGGTCGGACAAGGTTGACAAGATAGCAAACATTCGACGCATCGCAGGAAAAGCTCCGACGGACGAGGCGCCGCGAATCATCAGCAAAAACCTGGACTGCATTTCTCGTGGTGAGACCAACGCTATGCCACAGGTAGGATTCCGTTCCACGGTTCTAGAACTTTGCGAAGAGAACTTCAAGCTATGTATCTGTGAAAAAGGGGGAGATTTTGTCGTTGCTGATCTCCAGATATACCAACTGAAGACAAACGAAACCAGCCCAAAAACTTTCGCCCTTTAAACCTCAAGAAGTTCAAGGAAGCAAAAACAAAATTCCTCTGTATTCTTGACAGGGAAGGCCTCCTCAGTTCATGAAAAAAAAATCAACAAAGAAAGCAAACCTGCTGTTTTCTTCACAGAAAAAAACGCACAACAACGACATTCCATTTCCTGCCGTTATATCAGAGAGGCCACACAGCAGAGCAATCTCTCTGATTTCCTGGCAAGACAGCTGAAACGTCAGCAGGTCGAAGACCCTTACAGGATCCCAAACAGGCTCACTTTAACCACCTTTCTACAAAAGAAAAGTAACCAGATATTGTACAGCTCTTCCATCAACATCCACGAAATGCACTATACCATGCCTCCTTCGAAACTCATGTCTATTCTCTGGCCCACAATCGAAGAGAAAGGCGCTGTCCCATTTAAGAATGCAGCCGGCATTTCAACGAACACTTTTCTTGAACTGTTGACTGAGTAACGTGATTCTACAGTTGTAGGCCTTAACAAAAAACAGTACGTGCAGAACAGCGGAATCTGAATCGGATCTAAGGTGGCGCCATGTCTTTCCGAACTTTGCCTCGCATCTTGCGACAGGAAAATCGACAGCATCGTACATGACCATCCAGGAATTATAATCTTCCGGCACGTGGATGATTTTCTCACCTCTTGCTGAACGACTGCTCAAGAAGCCACTGCATGCAATGCAACTTTGCGGGAAGAATGTTAGCCGTGTTTCAAGAAAGCGTGCCAGAGTTCACCTACACCCATGAACTCCCCGAGGGCAACCAAATCAGGTTTTTGGACCTTCGGCTTTTGTTTGACGAAAGGCTTGCGAGCCTTCCAGCAGCAAAGGTTTCCTTCTCTTATTGGCAAAACATTCTAAGTGCGTCAAAAGGGCAATGACGTAAGAGGAATTGAAATAAGCACTGGAAAAATCGTGCCCACACCAAATGTGCATGAGCTTTACGAAGCAGATCACCAGATTAAGGGTAGCTGGTTATCCCCAAGAAACGCTGACCACGGTAAGAGAGGCGTTGCTTCACAGCCTGTCACGCAAGGAGTCAACCACCACGAGGAAAGAAACTTGCACCTGCAAGGGTACTATCGTGGTACCTTACGTCTATGGCTTTACAATCTGAAGAAGATCGCCGCAAAACAAGAAGTCAAGATGGCTTGCGCTGTGCGCAACAAATCATACAGAATGTGCACTCTAAACAAGAACTCTTCTCTTTGGGAGTCAAAAGAGAGTAAGCTGTCCTTTAGCACAATCCTTTTTTATAAAAGGGAGTAGGATACAGGACAGCTTACTCTTTTTTTACTCCCCTCTGTTTAGAGTGTGCCGCCAAGTCAACAATAACGAGGGAAGTGTGAGCTGCGCAGTAAACCACCAGACAAGATACGCAGATTGTGAAGATGGTGTCATATATCATTTTCCTGTCACGTGCGGCAGATGTTACATCGGACAAACCAGCAGGTGCGTCAGTGAAAGACCAACGGAACATGCGAAATCATTAGGTGCAACAGCCACGTTAGGTTTCCTGGCTCTTCACTGCCGCCTACCTAAGCACCCAATACCGCCAACTTGGGCAAGATCTCTATCCTCCGAAGAAAAAAAAAGAGATAGTCTGGCCCGAGAGATTACTGAGGCTGTCGCCATCCTTAAAAAAAAAGGAAAGAACTGCGTCAGCACCGCGTCCATTGAATTCTCGACGAAACAAAAAGCGTGCCTATTTGATGTTTGCCCCGACTCATGAACCAGTCAGTTTGGCGCCCTGATTATTTTTAGAATCCTGTTCACTATCAGGTGCAGCTTTCTATCGGGTACATGATGTTTTAACGTTGTTTAGCCTTGCTTCCGTTGGCACTTCAATTTGTCTTGACTCGGATTCCGTTTCAGTTGAACGCGGGGGATGTTATTATATTAATTGTTCTCTTTGTCAGCCTCTGGTTCATCATCGTGTTTTTAACCTTTTAGCCGTGTTTTTGTTGGCGCTTTATATTTGTTTTTATGACGCGGCATTAGGACTTTTCAGCGTCTCTTTTTTGTGGCGTTAGTCAAATTTTGTGTTCGCTTTCAAGGCTTATTTTTCGGTTATCTGCCGGTTTTTGTCAGCTCAGATGCCAAGGAAATGCAACGCAGCTTCAGATTGTTTGGTTTCCACCGGTTTCTGCGTTTCCGCTGACGCCTGCCTAGGTGGCCTTATCCACGGTTTTTGCATTTGTTGCGCTCCCATTTGCCATGCGCATAGTCGACTCTCTCTCCCTCCTTCCCCTTCATCTCTACCCACTCTATATAGTTCCGGTCCATTCCACTCTTTTCATTAAAATTGATAGTAAGCGTTGTGTTCTGTGTGTCTCCCTACGTCGCAAAGTTCGTGCTGGCCCCCACAGATGCAGTGGCGGATAAGTCGTCCCTTACACGAAAGTCGAAAAAATATAAGCGAAGGCAGACTGTCACGTGGCACCCCGCCGTATATTAATCATAGGACGCGGTACCCGCGATTTCCAGGACGGTTACTTGCGTCTACGAGCTTCGCAGCGTCCAGACCTAGGTGCGTCGACGGCAGAGGCCAGCTCGAGGCGGGAGGTAGAAGCGAGCACAGCTTCTTAAACCGTCAGATGCGCCGGTGCGTAAAGGCGCTAGGCGCACGTACCTATTCCTGGTGAGCAGGTTTGAATGGAACTCTTTCTGAGGCGAGTACTTTCGTCTAAATACGCGAAAAGGTAACAGCAAAGTGCGCGAGAGGCGTATCCCTACGCAATGATCACGAGCGTAAGAAAATGGTGGTGCACGTTAAAGCGAAGACTGATCAAAACGCTTCTCAGTGTTGGCTTTTTAACCATCTAGAAAGCTCAGCTGTCAAACGGTATAAACAATGCGGTGTCACCTGCTTCAAAGTTGGTTTCTAGTGACACCACACCTGCGAAGGCCAACGCCAGCTTAGCGCTCGCTTCGGTCGTGTCGGTAGTTCTGCATTCTTATCGTTTTTGCCATTTTCCTCTTTACGATTTAGGGCCTTCCATGCGGCGTGTTCGCTTTTGCATCTGGGCTTTGTCCCATCACGTGCGTTCGACGGCAGCGGACCGAACTGAGGAGCCGTCGAAGGCAGAGTTTGTCGACGCGGCCACCGCGCCGCGTGCACGACGCTTGCTGACATACAGAGCGGAGCGATAGCGCGGATGGAGTGCACAGGGTCGTCCAAAATATGTGCGAACACGGCTCAGCGTGGCCGCGTATGGCCGCGCTCTGCGGAGCGTCAGCGCATCCGGCGCGGGCGCGCATCGAAACTAAGCGGCGCAGGCGCACAGGGGCCCGGAGGCGGTGCTTCGTGCCGTCTGCTACAGCAGTGCAGAAGCGCACTGTGCTTGCATTGCAGTGAAGCGCACCAGACTGTGCGCTGAAAGCGTCCGAGCCTACCGATACGCGTTGCGGGAAAGCGCACTTCTCTCATTGCAGCTCGTTGCCTTTGCTTCGGCTTGCAACTCAGTCGCCTGTTTTTCTCAGTGCCATGATTCCGGTTAAATGTATGTACTACTGGAAATTTATAAGCACTGCTATTGTTCGGTTATGCGGCTTACCAAAGCGAATCAGGCTTCTTGGGACGCCGATCTTTCATCCAGTAAAGTTCAGTTGTGAGCCTGCGCCCGTCCTGTCCACTTCTGTTTCTGTTGTCCGCGTTTTCTAGTTCAGTTACCCGATTTCCAACGTGCGTAACTTCTGGTTCATAGTGCCTTCTCAGCAACTGTTTTATCTGTCTTCCGTTATAGGTGGCAGTTAAAGCAAAGATTGATCGCGAGAGGTTGTTCGGGAAGAGCAGCCTGTATCGCACAAGCCCCACTGGTGGTAGCGCTTGCCATCGCAGGGCAGTGGCGAATCGCTTAACCCCTGCATCACTGCACCAGGAGTGATATGAGTACTCCCCAGGATCTGTAAATGTAAAATAGAAAATGACCGATTCCGCATATATAGGCAATAACCCATAACGGCTATCCGAACAACTTCCATCCGTGAACAATGGGTCCGAACACCGCAACCAAAGTGAAAGCCGAACGGCTAGGGCCCTTAATTCGCATTTGGCCTCACTACGCAAATGAACTGTTTTTAACGTTCACTCCGCCCAGGCTTCTGCGAGATTCAAGGTGACGCGGTCCAAAATATTTTTTGATCGAACTTAGGATTTTTATTGGATACGCAAAGCGTTATTTATTTTTCAAATGAGAACACTGCAGCAACCTAATATTCTTGCTTGCATGTTCCCTGTCCGTGCATGATGCCTACCCCAAAGCCAGGGTCGCAAAAGCAACGCCCAGGACATCCAGTTGCGCCATTGTCTGTTCCATAGAAGCACTGCATGGAAGGCAAGAATGCAAATAATTAAGGGTTTGACGGAATACCATCTGGCGAGGAGCAAGCATGGCAAGAATAGTAAACATACACTAGCCAACATTTGAAGGAAAGGAAAAGAAAGCACGTTTCAGGGCCGGTACGGGTCCTTCGATCACGCAGAGTTCTGCAGGGATGCCAAGAATATGGCTTAGGTATGGTTGTTTGAAATTGAGCAGTTCGTTATTGTAGAATTCTAGAAGAGTTTCGCGTGTCCTATTAAGTGCATGTTTTGGGATTTCTGCAGGAAAAAATTCACCGAACAGTTATGAGTGCGTAACATGAATGTTTGATCGTTAACTGTGGTAACACCAAATAAATTTTCGCCGACATGTTCTGTTCTCCTTAAATACGCTGCATGAATAGTACGAACTTGAGCTTGGACCCCCGTGTGAACGGGGTAACGCGAACCATCTGTGCGAGCTGAGGTGTTCGAAATTGGGTTTGCCCCGGAAAGGGCGCAGCAGCGTTCACAGAGCCTGTTCAAAGCGCACACCTCTTAGAAAGCCGGGCGCCGAGCCGGGTGTCGCTTGTACCCATCCTTGGTAGTAGTAGTAACTTTATTCATAGAAATATATGGGTGGGTCTCGGTGTCGAGCCACTCTTCACATCTTTTGATGTGGTCTGTGGCTCTTGTGGCAGGGTTGGAGCCCCTAGTCCAGGGCCCCACTGAGTCTTGCCGCCAGGTAGGCTTTCCGGACCAGTCCTGCCTGGACCGCCGGATCCTAGCTGGAAAGCATCCTCTCTCCCACTGCTCCGCACTCGGGATTCTGTTTATTGCAGCCGCATTTGTTCTCTTTTCACACCACGTTATAGGAATTAACGTGGCTTTGTCTTCGCTATATAGCCCCCTTACCCACTTCCTTCCACGGTAACCACCCTCCGGTTGCGCAATGCCTCCTCCTTCTCTTTCCTGGCGGTTACCACCTTTCGGTTATGCCGACTACTTCTACAACACCGGCGCTAAACAGAGGCAACGGTCCCTTAAAAGTTATCGCTGAAACCTTATGATTGCGCCTTCTCTTGAAATCATTTCACCAGCTACAAAACAGGAAGAATGCTATTAACAGGACATTTGTAACGATTCCAGAAATTTAAATTGTCCACTGCGCAATTTCAACTGGACATAAGCCATCGTCGTTCTATAGAGAGCTCTACATGGTCAAGGGACCCGCACGAGCGCTGAAACGTCGTGGCTTTTTTTTTCTTTCGTTTCTTCAAATCATGACGATGGCTGGTTTACTATTCCGGCTAGATACACAAAAGAGAAGTCTGTTAATCATGCGACTCGACTTTTCCGTGTCTTAGATAAATATACGTCGTTGCAGTTTGTAGGCCGGTTGCAGCTGAAGCTCTGAACAGCGATGTGTGAGCACACGAAGGGCATTCAAAACTGTGCAAATCTGTGTGTAGACGTTAGTTGAACGCCTTGTTGAGGACCACGCACAGCATGTAGGGCAAGCATTGAAAAGTCACATATTAATGAACAGAAAATGTGAATGGGTCATTGCCTTTAGGGCATGTATTAATTATTAATGTAAGGACATCAACCTGTGATTTTTGCAAGTATAATGTGGTGGTGCATTCGTATATCACAAAAAATATATACTGTAGGACGGTTTACTGGCAGGTTGAAAGCGCCGGTGACGAAGACCTTAGCGCAAGTAATCTAAAAACCAGCGAGGCAAGAGACCGGGATACAAGCGGCAGTTCTCCAGCACGGGCATCCGACGGGCGGCGCTAGCGCTTCGTCGTCGTTGGCGTCGGTGATGATAATCTTATTCTAACACCTTTATAATTCACTATGTCAACGCACTGGCATTTGCAGCGCGTTGTAGTGAATCGATTACGTTCACCTCATCATCTGGAGTGCATAATAAGATAGAGAATAATGCAATCTTAAATAAGCGGGATTTGGTGTAAGAAGACAAGTTTCAGCACTCATTCTGCCGTTATGTAAACTGAAAAATAAAAAAGCTTGCACGGCTATGCAATAAAGTGTCTACATCGACTGCACAGCCACATTGTTACCAATAAAAATGGTGACGTGAACTGATGGATCAAAAACAGAAGACGCAATACGTGCGTTGTTAATAACTTTATATATATATATATATATATATATATATATATATATATATATATATATATATATATATATATATATATATATATATATATATATATATATATATATATATATATATATATATATATATATATATATATATATATTATATATATATATATATATATATAATATATATATATATTCGGAGCGCTTAATTATACAAAAGTTGCCAAAGAGTCACTTGGCAATAAAAGCAACCTCCGGTGTGCTCACGACGTTGTTCTTCAAATTAATTTATGGCATGAATCATGCGCAGGAAATGATTCACGGTCAAAGCCGACAAGATTTAACGGTAGCCTTTAAAATGATCGGAACAAAGTTAGTGTATTTTAAGTAGCCTCTTGAAGGAACAACAGGTTACGATAGATAGAAAAGCACTGCATGTTCTCAACTACACCTGAGTTTAAGGGGTAACCAGAAATCCGCAAAATGACGAAAAAATCATAGAAGAATAATATCAGATTTAAGTGCATCCACAATGCACTCCTGGGATCTAAAAAGCATCTGTTCATTACCGTACACATACTGAACGGCAGTCCCAATCATTGTTTCATGTCATTATTAAAACTTTGGCAAGTCAACTGAACAAAAAAACATGAAATTAGACCGTGGACAGCAGTGGATCATGGAATGAAAAATGGCAGAATAAACCTTAGTATGCGCCTAACAGATACCGATGGTTCCTCAACATAATCAGTACCATAGAGAAGTAAACACGGTCAGTGACGGAGGTATACGTGCCAAATTTGGCGGCTTCTTCTGGCCACGGCTGGCGCAAGATGTGGGATTCAAAATCACAGAGAGCGGCCTCCATCTTCGAGTCCAATTGACCTTGTTAATAATGACATGTGTTTAATGGCCATGACCATTACATTGGAGGTAAAAGTGAGTACCTAAAAACCTTTATTTGTTCCCCTTCCCAGAGTCTTGGTTTGGGCTTGTTGGTCTTTTTCCCTAGGGCCGAAAGCACCACTCCTAACCGCCTTTTGTATTTGTCCTCGTGTTTTCGCACTCCCTCCCCTCGTTACGATATTCAATTTCGTTGCCGGCACGTAACTAATTGCCAATAGAAGGAGCAAGGAAGTGGTGCCCTTGATATAAAGACTTGGAGGAAGAGTAATAGAATGGCATGAAGGTTAACTAGGCCATGCTTGGTTTTTACCTACACGTAGGGAGGGGGATGAAAGGAATGAAAGAAAGTGATAAGGCAAATGGATGATCAGAGCACTGAGGGGAATGCGTCCGTGGTGGCCATTACTCTACAAGAACGCAGTACGCACATGACTAGTCTGCAGTGTGTTGCTTAAGCATTTTTGTCTAAGGTATTCGATGAGGGTCTTCATAGGCTTATTCTCAGACCTAGGGCCGGGCCCTAGGATTTTGGTTTCCATTATAGGACAAGAATTCAATCGCCGTAGCTCTGCACCCCTGGATATTCGTTCACGGTCAAACCGAGGGTAGTCACAAAGTAGGTTCGGAACTATCTCTTCGTACCGGCAGTGCTCACACGGTGTAGAGGTTGCCAATCCGGTAAGGTAGCAGTAAGCATTTGTAAATTCCACTCCCACTCACACGCTACACAGCAGCGTTGCATCGCTGCGAGGGACACCTGAGGGTAGCTTCAGTCGTAGGAACGGGTTCGAGGTTGTGTAAACAGCTTCCCGACTCTCCGGCCATAGTCCTTGCAGCCAATGACGAATGGGGGGCAAGCACTTATAGATGTTGAGCGGTGTTTATCCTTGCCAGTGGAACTGGGAGAATGTGCACGCTTCTGGGGGCCGTATAAGCAACGCTTTCAGCTAAGTTGTTCCAAGTTGAAGTCCAGTCGGCTGATACCACATCTAAAACAAAGGAAGTATCCGCCGGAGCTGACATCATACAGGTGATTCGCTCTCGCCACTTGCGTGGAAAAGATCAGAGATAGGGTGACTCTGGCGTGCCTCAAGTGGTGCCTCGAGTGCTATAACATCTATCGCAATCCTATGGCAGGCTTTGGGCGGAGCAGCTCCTCTACAGAAAACGTCCTTGAACTCGTCGCCATCGTTCCGCAGCAGAAACGCCTGAACCGCATTGTCGTGACACTTTTCTGCGTTGTCAAAGAGCATGACTCATGATGTCGTCCTTGATGTTCTGGACTCTGTTGGAATGAGTGGTAGG
This sequence comes from Amblyomma americanum, assembly GCA_030143305.2. Lineage (NCBI taxonomy): Eukaryota > Metazoa > Arthropoda > Arachnida > Ixodida > Ixodidae > Amblyomma > Amblyomma americanum. The sequence continues at coordinate 367,082 of JARKHS020034069.1, forward strand.
GCGTTTACCTAGATACAAAGCTATCCTGACCAGGAGGTCCTACCTTATCTGGTGTGAGAATGGTCCGACGATTGAGCATTATTGGCGATTTTCAGGATCTATGTGCGATGCCTCAGTTTATCCAATATGGCGGCGCTACAGAGGATTGCTTCAGGGCGCAGCCTAGTTTATTCCGCTTGTTTCAAATTTCATAATAACCTCGCGATTTTTCGTCGATGTTGGCGACCTCAAGTGCTAGACGGTGTACAAGAACAAACGATAGGCAAGGAAGAACTCACTGTCTGGCGAGTAAAAACAGCTGGGGCGAATGCAGAGCTATGGATGCTGGACGCCCACTTTGGAGAGAATTTAAAATCAATAACATCGACATTAGAGTTTTGCAATGGAGAAATCACAGAACTAGGAGACCAATTGTTTTGCATTTAGCACTGCAGATGAGCAAGATTCAGCGACTGTCATTTGGCTTGCGCAGAAGACAAAGTAGAAATGCTCTCTCCGTCGCATCAGTTTGGCTGATAAACCTGCCCCCGACTGGGGTTTTTTCGGGCGGATTTGTTTTAGTGACCACGTGATATTTTATATATGAATATAAAATTTTCAACATGTGCAGGTGGATAGCAAGAACACTCTTTCTCAGAATAATGTGCTCCTTGCGCTCTCTGTTTGTAAACAATGGATGGGAGGCACATAATGATGTTAGGCCACATGACAAAATCATTTTCTGCGATTCTATTCGGTTTTTTCATCCGCCTCTCTGAGTGCATGTTTCCAGTCACAGCAAAGCACGGGGCCTTTTTCAACACCATGGGGGATCCCACGGCAGTTCTCGATCTCCAGGAAGCGGGACCCAAGGTGTGCCTCTCGGGTTATTGCCCCCACCAGGCCCACACTCGCGCTTGCACCTTTGTTCAAAACTCCCTCGAGCTCACGACAGACAACGTCAAATACGCCATGGCAAAAATCCTTCCTTTGAGGCAACAGAATCAGACCCTGTACGTCTTCAACGTCTGCTTCCCGCCGCAGGCAGCCCACACTGGCTTGGGGACGCTCCTTCTCAATGCAGTGTGGCTGGCGTCCAAGGCCCGACTCTGCTGCTGGGCAGTTTCAACGCTTCGCACACGATGTGAGGTTACCGGAAGAATGAACCTCGAGAACGGCGTTTGGCCGAATACAAGTCCCAGCTCCAATTCACACTCCTCAAAGACCCATACTTCCCTTTCCTCACAGGATCCTCCGTAACTCGCGACACTTGTCCTGACCTTACACTCGCCATGTCCGAGATGAACGCTGCCTGGGAGAATCTTACCGACACTCTCAACTGCGTCCGCCGAGTCACCATCCACACACACCCATCGCGCAAGCGCTGGTGCAAGCCAAGCTTACCCAGTGGCCACAGTATCGGATAGCTCCTATATCCCTTACGGCCTACTATACTATCGCAGGGGTACGATGCCTGGGCCACACAACTCACCGTTCTGCAGCTCAAACACACACACACAAGCTTCCCCTGGTGGATGACCAGCCCGCGGGGGACAACTACCTCCTTTATCTGTTGGAGGCCCGCCGCAGCCTCGTCCGACGGTGGAAGCGTACACACAAGTGGAACAAGCGGAGCGGCTCCAGTTGCGCATATGCCAACTCATGACACAGGCCGAGCAGTATGCGTCCGAGCTGATGGACCCCAACTGTATCGCAGGGTGCGATAGGCCGGCAGAACAGATGGGCTCCAAGAGCTCCTGGCAGCTCTTCCGCACGCTGCGTGACCCGGACAACACAAGCGGCGAGACACAACGCAATCTGAAACGTGCTCAATACACATACCCGGCCACTAGCGCTCAGCTTGCTGACAACTTGTGCTGCCGCTACCTACTTGAGGGAAGAAGATACAGTGGAGGGGGTGGGAAGGCGAGTTCCAATATGCTGGGCTACCAAACGCGGACTTGGGAGCTCCCTTCGCACTCCAGGACCGTAAGGCAGCTCACGCTAAGATGGTACGGCTTCCGGCAGGGACCGCGGAACAACCACGCTATTATCTAATCGTCGGATCAGGCGTACGCCCGATTTCTCGAATGCATTAATCATATTTGTGATGACGCAGTGCCCTTGTCGGAGGAATGGAAGACTTCCCTCATGACTTTCATTCCCAAACCCGACAAGGCGGTCCACACTGATCATTTTCGTCCCATTTCCTTCTCTTCATGCTTCGTAAAGCTTATGGAGACGATCGCATGTGGCCATCTCTCCCCATATATCCAAGGGCAGCGCTTTTTCGTCGACACGATGTAAAGCTTCAGACCACACATTCCGGCTCGGGATATCCTGCTTCAGCTCCGGCAAGACTTCATCCTCGCCAAGCGTAGGGACAGGGCCATCCTTGCGCTGGGCTTGAAGGGTACGTTCGACAATGTGAAGTACGGCTCTGTCCTCTATAACCTCAGCCGCACCAATTGCGGACCAGGGGCGTTTGCCTGCGTTCGGGGCTTCCACTCCCAGTGGCGGGTCCTGCTCCAGATCAACGATAAGGAGTTGGTCTTTACAACGTGGGAACCAGATATACAAACCACGGCGGTGTGCTCTCGCCCTTGTTGTTTAACATAGCCATGATGGAGATCCCCAAACTCCTGCAGCGGGTGGAGGGAGTGTGTCATGCGCTGTACGCCGACGACATCACCCTCTGAGCCAACACGGGATCCATCGGCGTCATGGAGGACAGCCTCCAGCAGGCAGCCATCATATTCGAGACGTATACTAATGCCTGCGGGCTCATCTGCGTCCCGCCAAATAGGAACTCCTACACATTCGCGCCGATAAGACCGGCCCCACTTCAATGCAAATCACCCTCCGCGATGGTCCTATGCGCGAAGTGAACAATACCCGGGTCTTGGGACTCTATATTCACCATTGGCTCAAAGCAGATACTACAATCTCCAAACTCAAGCTCACCGGGGACATGTTGGGCCACTTGCTTCGGCGGGTATCGAACATGGGTGGGGGGATATGCGCGGACGCGACGAGCTCCGCCCTGCGCAGGCCCACGTTACCAGTCTCATTCTGTATTCTTCGCTGTACCTACACCTCAGCGCCGCCAGTATGCAACAACTCGACGATCGTCATTCGGAAAGTGGTGACGCAGGCGCTGGATCTCCCGATCACAACTTGCGCGGACCGCCTACTCGGTCTGGGAATGCTTTCCACCATCTGGAAGTTGCGGGAGGACAACGTTGTTAGCCAGTACATGAGCTTGGCGCAGACGGGGCCAAGACAGCGCCTGCTCAAGCGCCTCAAAATCGCACCAGCATGGATCTCGGAAGTCGGAACTCTTCGTACCCCGATCGGCTGGCGACACAGGCAGTGAGTGGGCCCTGTCCCACGCGGTATGCATCCGGACGTCCACGAAGGCCGTCGTGCAGATCAAGCGCGAACGCTGCACTCCAAACAAGGCGCCAAACCAGGTGTCTGCTACGTCAATGTGGCTCGTCGGACCGGTTCGGGCCACTACACGCCGGCGGTGGTGCACCGCAACGCACAGGTCAGTGGAATCTCTTGCCTCGCTGAGAGCGCTCATCTGGTCGAGGAAGTCGCAATTGCCCTCGCGGTTTCCGACTCCAAATACCGAACCGTCTTCACTGATTCGAGATTCGCCTGTGCAAGCTATATGCATGCTGAGGTTGGCACACTGTCCCTCCTCTTGCTAAACAATGCGGTCCGCGACGCAGAACCCCAGCCCAGGCGCATCGTTTGGGCGCCGACCCATCACGGACTCCCAGGGAATAAAGCGGCGAACGCCGCTGCCCGCGCGCCCGCGCTGTCCGGATACCCACCTTCTGATCCCCCATGACAAGCTAAGCCGAGAACTGTTGCCGTTCCGAGAAATCATAGACGACTCCAAAGCTCTGCACCGACAGTACCCTCCTCCGGTAAAGACGCTGTCGAAGGCCGATGAACGCGTTCTGCGGCAGCTCCAGCGGATCAGACTACTCGCTACGACCCGAACGTGAAGTCCGAGTGTCCGCACTGTGAAGAGAACCGTTGCTCTATATCCCACATGGTGTGGGCATGCCAATCCAGCCCCCACTTCTCTCACATCCCACGCCACTAAAAAGGCTTGGGAAGCCTTTTTTCTCGGGTGCTCGACGGTCAAGGCCCAAGCGGCCATTGCCCACAGTTATCGCGAGACGGCTGGCACTTGCGGTGGCCCGGACTAGGGCAGCTGACCAACTGAGGCCGGCATCCACCATCTTCGCGCGCGTGCGTCTTCTTTGATTGTGTCAATAAAGATGTTTCAGAAGTAACCATTTTCACACACGTATTTGAGCTGAACGAAATACACCGCTGTCTCCGGTGGCTTGTTTCTCGTCGCGCCGCTGCGTCGATCATGTACATGCGATAAATGTTGGCGCATATTGGCGGCTCAGAGTTTCCGTTGGCGCACCTATCATACGTTCGAACTGAACTTTTATGATTTTGTAGGTTTTCTAAGTTAGGGTGTCTACCTATACGGCGGACCAAATATAGGATTAAATACGGCAGTGCCGTTGAGCTGAGACTATCCTCAGTTGTGCCGCAGTAGTGGCTCAGTGGTTATGGCGCTCAGCTGCTGACTCGAAAGACGTGGGTTCGATCACGGCCGCGGCGGTCAAATTTTGATGGAAGAGAACTTCTAGAGGCTCGTGTACTGTGCGATGTCCGTGCACGTTAGGGAACCCTAGGCAGTCGGAATTTCCGCTGCCCTTTGGGTCGTGCGCTGCTCTTTGAGTCATGCGCAGGGCGCACTACCCTTTGACGATTGAAGAACTTTCTCCTGCTAGGTGTGGTCCCATCGACGAACAGCCGCACGTTCGGCTGCGCACACAGCGGTGACTTCTCTGCTACGACGCGGATGCTAGTTCAAATCAGCACCCGCAAACGCCACTTGCATGGCACCATGTGTCCAATCCGTGAGGGTCCGCTCACGCTGCACCGCTTTTCCTCTGCCTTCATACTGCTACTCCGCTTTTTTGCTCAATCTCTTCGAGGCTTCAACGACAACGAGACAACATCACCGGCGGCTAATTCACATTGACTGAGTTGAGTTTGTGCAGTTGACGAGGTCGGGCCCCTTCATAATCGCGTCGACCATGCTTCTGTATTGTCGGCCATAGATTTTCAGCAGTGCACGTTTTATACATCGAAAGAGGTGTCATCTCGGAGCATTGACTTCCGCGCATTAAAAGTGCCAAATCAATGTTGGCCGTCGTACTTTCTGTCCTTGCTCGGCGCGGTCAAGCAGTAGGTGCGTCCAAAAGGAAGGGCATTTCAGCAGGTCACTGCTTTTTCTCTACCGTGGGCAGGCGTGTCCCAATAACTTCATTGTCTTCGGCACTTGGCCGACGCTGGTCACTGCGGCGGGCGACTGTTTACTGATGGCCATCAAGGATGAGCTCTTTATAACAGCTTTTAGATGTAAAAATTGTAGTTTCTCAGCGTACAAAGCTGAAGACATCGTATAGAAACTAGGGAAGTCATGTAATTCTTATAGAGTCAGTCAGACTATTAGGATTTTAAACCTATTTGAACATTTGTTATCAACGGCATGGGCGAAAGTTTGTCTAAGTTCGAAAAGTAAATCTCAAAAGGCCGAAACACAGGCACTGACCGGACGTTGTATTGTGATCATAGTACGAAGCACTAGTCGCGCTAACGACGTCCCGTGCAAGGATGATGGGTGCTAGAAAAACTGCTGTAATGACTTTTTCGCAAAGTGAAAAGGCAGCCATATGTAGCACAGACGAAATTCTGCACACGAGGATAGCAGTGTACACGTCGGAATAGCTGCAACTAAAAGCATAAGAACTACCTCGCCTGGAGAGCAATTTTTGCTGCTACATTCCAGTTCTAGACCGTTCATAAAATCATCACTACAAGTAAAGAATTTCATGTCCGTTCAAACAGTGCACCGTTTTACACATTTAGTTTTTCTGGAAAAAATTACCCGGGAAAATCATATTTACGAATGTCTTTGTTGAATAACTCTATTTCTGCTCGAGTTTTAACTTGTAAATAAGCACCCCATTTCTACGCCTAGAAAGAATTAAAAGTGTTAAAGCCGAAAAGCTGGCACTGTTCATAAATAACAGAATTGGGCTTTTTGGGATGCCATTTCAGCACACATAGGGTACCGGCTATTGTCTGCTATTAACACCCATGGTCTTTCTTTGTCATATCTGACGTATCACGTCCTTTATAAACTTACGCATCTACCAATGTCTGCATTTAACTGATTGCATCCATGTCATTCGTAACCTAAGTTATAACGCAAAACTAAGAAAAATTACCTTCGTCACATTCTTAATTTCCACCTTTGTTAGCACTAATATTAACAGTTTTCTTCTGAACCCCAATGAATAACTAATGACTGGCTCAAAACCGCTTCGCATGCATAATACCAAGGTCGTATCGAATAATTCGTAGGTGCACTTGTTTGAAAATGCTCTAATGGCAAATTTTTTGCTGGCCCCATCAAACTCAGAGGACGATCTTTTGCATGTTTCATAACAAAGATGTTTCATAACAAAGATTCACAACAGTCGTGGTGGCACATTATTAACTCACCATGGTAGACAGAAAAGCTATTCCCTTGGCGGTTTTGTGGTTTTCATCTTAATGTTTGTGAGTGGGCAGCATAGTGCCGATGGTCAATAAATCAATACAAAGAGAGAACAAAAAGTAAAGTAACTGCAGAAGTTTTCATTGTCAGTAACTTACCCTTATTGGTTCTGCAAACTGTGAAAAAAAAAGCACAGGTTTGTCAAACAACAATTTCCTCCTCAACGGCAGGCATTTATTCCAGCCTACAAGTATATTATCTATACCAATATTTATACTAAGATATTGCCTAAAGAATGGGCTGCTCGGTGCTTCATTTTAACTTTACTCACGCTGTATTTCGAGTAACGAATAATTCTTCAAGTACAGATACATATAAAAAAATACTACAGTCTACTAAAGAATAATAAAATCTGCGACATCAAATGATGCGAAGCAGCCATGATTCACTTGTCGTCTAGAAATCTAGAAAAGCCTGAACAGGTAGCTCCAATATGAAGTGGAACAGATTATAAGCATCATTATAAGCCTACTTCATAAGCACCAGTGAAAAGCACACTTGTTCTAAAGTCTGTTTTTTTTTTGTGGGGGCGGATAGTGCAAATGAAACATTTTTGACTTTAAGGTAAAAGTAGTAGCGAAGTCTCTACGTCTATGCGAACTGACTTCCCTTTCATAGTGGAGCTACATGTAGACTGCAACTTATCGCATGGGCAAAAACAATAATGCTAAACAAAAACAAAAAGGGCTTTTCAACCACACTGAAAAAAATGAAAATTAGTTTTTGAGGAAAAGAAATGACGCAGTAACTGTCTCACATATCTCGGGGGACACCCGAACCGCGCCGTAAGGGAAGGGATAAGGAGTGAGTGAAAGAAGAAAGAAAGAAAAAGGTGCCGCAGTGAAAGTCTCCGGAATAATTTCGGCCACCTCGGGATCGTTACCGTGCACTGACATCGCGCAGCACGCGGGCGCCTTTTGCGTTTCGCCTCCATTGAAACGCGTCCGCCGCGGTCTGGTTCGAACTCGGGTACTCTAGCTCAATAGACGAGCGCCTTAATCACTCAGCCATTCCGGCGGGTCTCAACCACATTCTTAAACAAAATACGATAGCATTTAGGTTGCCTATTATGGTCTACAATGAGCGTCTAATAATCTTCGGCTTTACCGCCAAGACTCCGGTTGGAACCAGTTCCACTGCCCTTATACGCTATGCAAGAGTCATCGCCCTGTAGAATGTTCGGGTACTTTCCGTTGGATTATCATATGGGTTTATACTTATGCGATCCGCTAAACCCCCTTAATTCATTTTCTGGGGCGGCCCTACTTCCAAAATTTCGGCTCTCCTTTGGAAATTTGGGAGCTCAGCCAACTTTCGAATTTTAGGGTGTTCTCAGATGTTGAAATCTGGCGGTGCCTCATGATTGGTCGGTCCACTGGTAGTCCCGTGGCGTTGATAACGTCACTTCCGTCTCGACCAATTAGGAAATTTCGGGCTGAGAAGCCGGAATTTTTTTGTGAGACGACAGCCTAAATGTTATTGCATTAATATGCTATTGCGGTGCGTAGACGGCCAGATGCAAGGAAAGTACATCAGCTCTCAATCGCTATTATCTATCAATCAAATTGAATGCGCAATTATCGTAGCGTGGATACGAGGTGAGTAGGCGGGTCATGTCGAGATGAAGTGCGAGCACACTTCGGTTTCAGTTTTTATCTCTTTCGCTGCCAGCATGACTCGAATGTTTTCAGAGATGACCGTAACTGGCCAGCCTACACGGTGCACATGTTAAACTGTACTAACCTGCCTAAGTGAGCTTAATTGCGCACGGCCGAAGCACCGACAACTTCTATCCTGTTTTCCTGTGCCGTTTCCTCGCCAGAAGGGTTTGCCCATCGAGAGAGAGTACCAGCATGCCTCGTGAGCTCTTCAGCTCTTTGTACTCGCAGCACTTGCTCCGAAGCGTTTCTTGTGCTGAGCAGCATTTTACCACTTGCATCATGCGCGCAACGTTTGCTCTAGTTGTAATTTACGTGTTAAGTCTTCTCAACAGTGCATCGTCTTTTATCGCGACTCCGTAGTTCAGCACCAACGTGAAGACATCATTGGAGGCGAGAAATAACTGCTATTGTTCTATCGAGGTAATGCGTCTAGATTCCCATTTAACTCGCGCTGTCGAGTAGAGATTACCGCCTGATTCTCGCCCTCGAGGCCCAAAGGCCCTTAACGCAGCGCTCCCGGACTGCGGCAACCGCCAATGGGGTGCCTGACTAGGCATCCCACCTAGTGGTTGTATGGGCGTGACCTGAAAACGACCCCTAACACTCTCTAGTCTTATCTGGTGGAAATAAAAGTTGTTCATTCAATCAATCTATGATCACATAAAATTTTTCACCGCCACCACCCCTGATTCTCTGTATCACTGTAGTAGTCGAGCATTATAAAGTGGTTATGCTACAACAGCTAATGCCCTATGCGCGTATTCAAAACTTTCCTTTTATTTCTGTTACCAAGATTTGTAACCTTCGCCTCCTCTGCCCACTATTCTCCCGGAGGATGTTCTCGTGCCAGCCTCGAAATAAGCAGCTACGGTACGGGTGGCACTATTTCCCTTTTGGTCTCGTAATGACCGTCATCCACCGCCGCTACTGCAAGTAACAGCAAGACATTTCGCTGGATGGTGCCACCCTTGCTGCAAATTTACTACGCTGAGCAAGTCTGCCCGCACGCCATATTTCTGCAGTCGGACCTCCACACTCAAAGTATTTCTTTGATTTTAGCTTGGAATTTTGTGAGAGAGGAGGGGAGTGACTGGAATACATCTTATTGCGCTTTAAAAATGAGATTGTCAGCTAACAATTGCAGGATCGGTGCTTTATAATTGGTTATGTATGAAGGTAAGCTATAACCGGGGATAGAAATTGCATTCACCAAATTAATCAAGACCAAACGCACAGCACAGACATCCCCAAACAGAAATGCGTATTTTCATTCAGTTATCCAGCGACAAACCCGTTCTTGTCATTGAAACAAGCTGAGCGATTTTTTTGTGCAGAAAAAATGTGTTCAAAGCCTCTTTTTTTTCCCTAGAACTTTCCGTACTCGGAACAACCTACGTGCAATTGTGGATGAGCGTTCGACGCTATCTTCTGTTTTGAGTGCATTCAGTAATAGTTCGCGGTGTTTCGAAATGTCGTTTCATAGTGTTTATACTTCATTTTTTCCTTTGTACGGATTGTACATGTTCTTTTCATTGTCGTCCTTCGCAAGATTGAATGTACGTAGTAATTTCGTAAACTGTTCTGCTCTGTACCCTCCATTCCTGAATAAATTTTGACATTGATGCTGGCAGTATGCAATAAATAAACTTACCGCGCCTCCACAGGGCACAAATGCCCCAGCAAAGATGTCCTTTGCAGCAGTTACTTCTTCCTGCCTGCAAAATAAAATCGTATTTATTCAATACTTAAAAGGACACATTATTTAGACAAAGCTGGCCGCAGGATGATTCCACATAAGATCATCCAAGGAGCGGTGGTCTGCCTGTTAAATTTGCTCCATATTTTATATGCCGTTGCCTGATCACTAGCATAAAGAATTGGAAATTATTTTTGCGGAACGAAAAATTTTTGCCGTATACAACAAATTATTTATCGCAAACAGGAGGAGTGCCGCTCTCATGCGCTGTGCTGCTTTTGCCAACTTCGGTTATGAATGAAATGCAACGTAATAAAAATAGGTATCTGAAAATTCTTACTTTTAAGGTATAGATACTTCAGTCTGCGCCCTGTTATTAATGCTTGAACGTTAGTGGGGACATGTCGCGATAAATAGAGTGAAGCACTAGGTGAAGCCCTGCCCACCGGATTGTGAGCAAACTTCCCACCGTGGCAGCTGGCAGTTAACTTAATGATTGGCCGCAAGAGGTCGCCCAGGACGATAAATCTGGGCCCCACAGGCTCCACCGGTGGCAGCACCTGCCATCGCAGGGGGCAGTGGTGCATCGCTTCAACGATGCACTACTGCTCCAGAAGTGGTATGAGGACTCCTAGGACACTATGAATGTAAAGTAGAGGATGGCCTATCTCGCGGTGTTCAAAGAAGATGACGAGAATGAACACGCCAAGAAATAAAAATAGAAGAACTTAAAAAGAAATGTGTGTGGTTCATGAGCGCAGTTCATAATGGTGACCGCTCAAGCATTTCCGTCTTGTTGTTAAAGCAAACCCCATTGAGTTTTTTGTTTTGCTTTGTTTTGTCTGTTTCAGGAGTTCAGTTTTTTTACCTAAAATTAGTCAAAATTAACCCACGCAACCCTTTTTTGTCTACTTTTTAGGCATTTATCTTAAGAAAAAAATGTCCCAGAGCTGCCGGACGTATAAATTGTGTTCTACGCAAACATGTCTGTCATAATGTGGAAGTTCAGGTTTTATATGTCTCATTGATAACGAGATTTAGTCGCGCAAACCTCCAAATATAAAACAGTGAACAGCACAAACTTCTCCTAACAATTTAAAAAATATCAGTGTTCAGAAGCGTCAAACAGATGTGGCATTATATTGACGCTTTAATAGTTACAGGCCGTTTAATGAGACCCTTGCGCAAAGTTCGGCACACCATATAGCTCGGAGGAGACTCCTTGTCTGCGGCGTCTATAGAATGCGGGCTGCACTAGATCCCAGCTTCTTAGTCTAGGTATGGAGAAGTGAAGCAGCTATATGTCGGCGGCGCAGAGGTTGGGGCGGATGAAGGCTCCGCAAAGGCCAAGAACGCCACACCCACCGTGCAAGCAAGCAAGCGCCCCAAGAGCACCGTGGGACCACACGGTGTAAGTCCATTTTCGGGGCCTCAGGCAGATTGTAGAGCATGGTCGACGCCCGAGAGGGCATGGTGTAAACGACGAATCAGAGTACGCTCCTTGTGACTTCACGGCTGGCTACGCCTCACGAACATGTCCCTGCAAAGCCCACTTCTCCAGCTGCGCTCGGCGTATGCGAATTAGGAGCCCCATTCGAAGGGACTTAAACCACGAAAATTCTGTTTATGCTGTATAGCTTTCTTTGTAGCCGTAAGGCTGCACTTGCGTGAATGCCAATGGGTAATTACTTCCTTATGACAAACCAACTCCACCTTGGTGGATTCTCCTAAATATTAGAGACCTCCACTACACAATGCTGTCATGCGGACTAATATTTCCACCAGCGTGTTCACGCATTATGTGGGAGCGCAAAACAACACGAACACTCGCCTCAGAATCGCCACCACACGGCCTCTTACAATATGGCCCGTATCGGCTTCAGCGCCAAGACAACAGGGCTTAATAGTCTGGATATATTTCGATTCGTCCTCCACGACAACGTTCTTCCAAAATTGGTCTTCTGGCATCGTATAAAAAAAAAAAAGACGGATGCGCGTTTGCGAGACTGACATGTTCGGTTCGTGCATGCATATTCGGCCGCCGCGGAGGCGTTCGATGCGCATTGAAGGCTCCCTCAGCACAAATCGGGGTAAGTCTAAACACTATGTTTTCTTCGGCATATGTGGTATCAGGAAGCCCTTTGGAACGTAGTAAGTACGGCCAACGTAAACTACTGCGGCAATATTGGCTGTAAAGAAGGAATCGCGGCGCCCCTTCGATTTCGATATAACGAGGTTAAAGTGCGTTTCTGTTAGTTTTCAAGCTTCTTTTCTAAAGATTTCATCCCAGCACTAAATTTTCTCCTTTTTGACGTTTTTGGTGGGCCTCTTCTCTTCCAAAAGTCTTGATGGGGAGGGAGGAGGGGCAATGCTTTCTTTAGTACTGGAAATATTGTAGTAAAATGTCCGTCGTAATAATTTTTTTTTTTGCGGTTATGCGCAGTCGAAATAGGGAAGAAAGCTATTATAGGTTATTTTACTCGTACGTGTGTTATTCGAGCTATAGGCACTGAGGGGCTGTGGCTTCCTTCTTCCGACGTGCCTAGGGTGGATTGCTACGCCAACTCGGAAGAACTGCAGCTTTCAATGCATGGCAGCCGCAGGTTTGCAAGCGGAGCCAGACGACGCAGAAACAGATTCCGCGCTTTTCTAATACGATTCTCCAGTGAAAAATGCGCGCGTTTACTCATTGCGCTCCCCGCACGCCACAAGAGAAAAAGTGCCAGTTATAATTGAGCCAGCTTTAAATATTTTTAAACGTCACAGTCGTTCCAAACTTATGCAAGAAGGTAATGTGTTAGAGGAACAACGTTCCAAGCACTTACACCAATACGGTGATTGCAGTAAAGAGCAAAAGTGACTTACGCCTCCTATGATTGTGTTGTCATATGCGCGTGATGTTACATCCCTGTGAATGTGGTAAGGATTGTGCCGTTATTTGAAATCTGGTGTCCGCACTTCGCAAAAAGAGCCCCCGCTCAATATGACGCAAATGTTCATACGAACTAAAAGCCGAAGCCTGTCTATATATGGCTGCATGTGCGAATTCAGACGTCATCAGAGGTTGAACCTCATTATAAAGGTGCAAAGAATGGTGTTGAAAGCAAAACGTATTTGTGAAGCAAAAGGCTCCTACTTTTTCAATCAATTCTGGCAAAAGTTTTTTTTTTAGCTCGACAGCACTCCTTGCGTTCTTTCCAAAGCAAGGTCTATTTTTCTCTGCGCTTAACCTTAAGTCTATTTTTTTTTCGCAAGAAGCCACTGACGTAAGCAACTGTCTTGAATTTATTTAGTTTTTGTATTCTCGTCTTTCCGCAATATTTGACTCAATAGCTCATTTCTACATGCCAAGTCATCACTGTGGCCTATTAGTCACGCTTGAAGCTCTAAATAAAATTCGTACAGCTGAAGATTTTCAAAGCGCACCAGAATACTAGTGAACGTGCTTGTTTTCCATTTCCCTTCAATCTGAATACAGTCGATTACACCTAGACTGAACCATAAGCTCGGCGACAGGTTTTGGGACTCCGCCAGCGTCTCTCCCCGATGTTTGTTAATAGAAGAATACTACGCCTAAATGAGAGTGACTAAAATATGTGGCTCTTCATGTACGCAATCTTGAGAGATCACAGGTTGCAACTTATGTCTCGGACTCTAGTGACGGCACGCACAGCGAACATTGTGGATAATTGTCAATGGTAGAGAGAAATTGGACAAATAATTCTTGATAATCACCAACTGAACAAGGGACGGAAAATATCAGGGTGCTTGCCAACGTTTCGACAAGAGGACTCAAATAGGTTTACAATAACACGTGAAGCAGATTAAGCCAATTACCTCCTCGTGAGATGTGTGTGAACGCTGAATGTGTTTTCGGTCCATCGAAACGCAGCCACCGCGGCCGGGTTCGAACCCGACCGCGGCGGCTGCGTTTTTATGGAGGCGAAACGCTAAGGCGCTCGTGTGCTGTGCGATGTCAGTGCGCGTTAAAGATCCACAGGTGGTCGACATTATTTCGAAACCCTCCACTACGGCACCTCTTTCTTCCTTTCTTCTTTCACTCCCTCCTTTATCTCTTCCCTTACGGTGCGGTTCAGGTGTCGGCTGATATGTGAGAGAGATACCGCGCCATTCCCTTTCCCCAAAAACGAAAAAGCCAGCATGGAATTTTTTTGGGACGCGAGAACGCAGGTAAGTGCGGAATTTTCTCTCATTAGGTGAAAGCAAGAGTTTTCGATGAGAACAACGTCGTGAACAAGAGCGCCTTCTAAAATTGCTAAATCCCCTCGTACGGTTATGGCTCTGATATTGCACGTAAGTACGCCAGTTATATATACTGAGATATTTTTTTAATATTTACAGATTTTTATTCTAAAAATGCTCAAATCAACGTCGGTTCAGTTCGTCTAGGTGGATTGTACCGCAAGACGGGCGTTAGGTACGTGATAGAGATCAGTTAAAAGACAGTTAACTGTTATTAACTAATGCTTTTTATAGGTTTTGTTATTACGGCGCAAGATTATACTGCGACACTGAAGGCCGTCAACATCAACGGCGAGTCTAGTTTAAAATTTTCTAAATAATGATCGTCAAAAATACGCTTTTGGAATGTTGTTGACTTGGCTGTTTCGCGTTGCACATTTACAATGACGCCGCTGAGCGTGGAATTGCTGTCGAAATCATATTAACATCATTTGCGCCATAAAATGCACAAACTGCGTCTACATTTACTGCGTTAGAAATGCGAGAAAATCTTTTTATAAATTCGTGACAAGGGAAGGCTAGCTTAATGACCTTTCAAAGCCGCATTTTTCACTTTCAATATCTCGAACCGCAGTGGCGATTCAGAATATTTAAAAGCCGGGCTAGCCATCGGTGTCGACGGCCTTCAATTTCGAGGTGTAATCTTAAGTATAATCTTGCGCCTAAAAATGAAAAACAAAGCGATGTTAGTAGTTAACATTAGCGACCTAATCGCATTTCAGTTCTGCACTGTTACATAACGTCCGTGTTGTTGTGCAATCCAGTTGCCCGCACCGCACCGAAGGCGGTGTGTTTATAAAACAAAAATGTGTAGAGGTTTTAAAAAGTCGCCCTGTTTTTGAAATGTGATGGTAATTTCAGTTGTTATAAGGAAATATCTGAATCCAGTAATAAGCAATAAATTTAGCAAAATTATTTAAGCAGTGAAACGAGAAGCGATGCGATGAAAATTTTCGCAGAGCGATTAAACACAGCCTGCGTGTTTCGATACTGCGAATCGAGCATTCGCCTTTCAAAATTTACTGGTGCGAAAGCACTATTAGAATGGGTAAACCCCGAGGAAAATCTTGCGGAGTTTGTGGGTTTGTTCCAAGTGGAATAAATACATATAAATGAAATAAATACCGCCGTGACTGGGATTCAAACCCGCGGCGGAGCGAATAGATTAACTTCGTAGGGCAGTGCACGAGACTTCTGCACTGTGAACACGAATTTGCTTATATGGAAGTAAAAAAAAGGAGTAAATGTGAGTGCGCTAGTGGACATCTTTCTCTTTTTACTATTTTATTTATAGCGCAGCCTTTCGCCGCAGCCGATCATGCCTCGTGTTAAGCTGCAACACGCTCTCGCGCTGTGCATTGCACACAGTCGTCTTCGTCAACTTATGTCTGCGGCGCGAACACATCAACTTAACCTCGGTCGGACCTTAACATGAGACTAATATCGTTTCCAGACGTGCCGACGACCCAGCAAAGCAAACCCATGAGCAACCCGGCTGAACACGTGCTTTGACACGTTTACTCGGTTTAACTATCTTTAAACCCTACAATTTTTTTCGCCAATACATACTAATAGTATTCAAATTAACTGCCCACGTGGCGCTCCTTGGTCATCCACTTGCGCCTAAGCACTTTCACAATGCTCTGTATTTATGCATGTGGGTAAATTGAAGCCAACATCAAACCTTTCGTTAGAGAAGTGAGCTCACGCTTTAAACAAAAGAATGTGAGACACAGAAGTAGAAAACATTTTTAATATTTTTTCTTTTAACAGGGCCTATGGCCAATGTTTTTGAACCATTGTTTTTTTTTTGTGCGTACATGCAAAGAAACTAATCCCATAACATGAGCGCGCGCTAAAAACATCGAGCTTTATTGCTGGGATGAAAAACCTGCAAGCAGAAAAGCTTCCAAAATACGGAGTGTTTAAATTGACTGCATTATCAAGGTTCTCTAATAATCGATGCAACCCAAACGGATTCACAGCAGAGATGGGTCTCGCAAGAATTCTACCCTTTTTTGTGCTTTCAAGGACATGGTTCTCTGCCCGTATTCTGCGGGAACGACTATTCGGAGGAACATTGCCGGATGCTGAAGCTTTCATAAGCACGCGCATTCCCTTTCGAGAGATTAGTGTCACGACCATTACTCAAGCATTTAGAGGACCTTATGAGGCAGTGGTAGGGACGCAGTCTCTTAAATCAGTGGCTCAGGTGGAGAAATTGACGACAGGCCTCTTTAAGGCTAATTCCGCCGGTATATTTCACCACCACTACCAGATCATCTGCCTGCTGGCCGCAAGCAAGCCTACGCATCAAGCGTTGACCGCCTCTCTCAAAAACTTCATCACACGCGTGACTACGAGGAAAATTCAAGAGTGACTAGCGCATCGTAATGACAATGCGCATGCGTGCACGCTTAAGGTTTGACAATAAATTGCTGCATATATATTTATTATAAACGTGCATGCATATTATTTTAAACGCAGTTGTGAGTGCAGCGCCATGCATGTCGTTTTCATCTTTGCACTGTTGTCGGTAGCGCTAATTTTTAAATAACTATAAATCAGGCGAGAGCTCACGCTCATGTTGTACTGCATCAGTTAAACATCCCTGCGCTTGCGTGGTAGTGACGAGTCAACTGCGCTGGTTGAAAAGGAAATGCACCTGGTAAACGAACCAAAAAATATTGTTCTTCACTGATATAAATTGATTTATCGACAGTTTCAAATATTGTTTTCCTTTGTAAGATTCCTTGCTCTGTATTGGATCCCAGCATTAGACTCTCCATTTGTTTGTAAGAACATTGAACGTTTTTTCTCTTAACTATTCTTTTTCTTTATTCTCAGAAATATTTTGTTTCCCCTCTGACGGCAATCGATCTAGAAAATTCCAGCCGGGTTGCATCACTCTGCCAGTATGCAAACTGGAAATACCAAAGAATACGTTGTAATCTATTAACGCCTGTTTTATTGGACAGTCGTATGACTAACACCACTTTTTGGAGATTACATATTACCTACTTGGGAGCCAGCCTGAAAAGATGACGAATCCTTGCTTGTCAGCTTATATTTTGTCCGCAAAATTACGCGCGCTCATTGGGTGAACTAGTGGTGATTATATCAAGGGTAATTCAGCAATGCCTCCATAATCAATTTTCAATACTACATTCATTTTAAAGATATGTAATAATGGCATGACATTCAAAAACTTACACGAATAACATGGTTGCCACAAGAAGCAAGGAAGACAACAACCTGGTCGACGACATAACTAAGCGTGCTTGACTGCTATCAGTGCCAGTCTGCTACTCATGCCACCGAAGAATTGTAGGATGTTTATATACGCCTTGTGTGACTATGTTTTGCAGGTGTTCATATAGCGCAGCCAGTTGGAAGCGGTCTTGCTAATTTGAATTCTTGTACAAGATATTATGACGCCAAAGACTAGACTATTCTAGCAACCCATCAGTGCACATGTGGATTTCAAGGTCATTCAACGCTAACTTTCGGACGAGAACCGGCGTATTCAGCATTGACATTCAGTGCGTATGGGGTGCTACGGGCTCCTTAAAAGGAAAGGAGCATGACCTTTAAACGCATGCTAGCGACCCATCAGTGCACATGTGGATTTCAATGTAATTCAACGCTAGCCTTCAGTGCGTATGGGGTGCTACAGGCTTCTTGAAAGGAAAGGACCATGACCTTTAAACGCATGCTAGCGACCCATCAGTGCACATGTGGATTTCAATGTAATTCAACGCTAGCCTTCAGTGCGTATGGGGTGTTACAGGCTTCTTGAAAGGAAAGGACCATGACCTTTAAACGCATGCTAGCGACCCATCAGTGCACATGTGGATTTCAAGGTCATTCAACGCTAACCTTCAGTGCGTATGGGGTGCTACGGGCTTCTTGAAAGGAAAGGACCATGACCTTTAAACGCATGCTCTTTGTGTTCGTGTTTTTTTTATTCTTACATAACATGGCAAGCCTCTACAGGTCTCTTTACAGCCCTTCCAACACACGATTTCTGTTGCATTTGGCTGCATCATTGCGGCTATTATACTTGCAAGGCACCAGCGATGTTGCTGATCGCGTTTTGTTTTACAGTGACAGCTATTAGCGCCTCAACTCCCGACATCACCTCGGATTTGTCTGCAATAAGGAAAGAGATGGAGGAGGAGGAGAGGTTAGGATAGGGTTGGGGAAGGAGCCGCCGCGGTGGCTGAGTGGTTATGGCGCTCTGCTGCTGATCCGAACGACGCGGGTTCGATCCCCGCCGCGGCGGTCGAATTTCGATGGAGGCGAAATTCCAGAGGCCCGTGTACTGCACGATGTCAGTGCACGTTAAAGAACCCCAGGCGGTCGAAATCTCCGTAGCCCTTCACTACGGCGTCCCTCATAGCCTGAGCTGCTTTGGGACGTTAAACCCCCTAAACTGTAAACCATGAATCAGGAGTTGGGAAAGGAAGATGCGTCGAAGTGAAGTGGAGAGGCCCACGCATTCTCTGCCTTCTCCTCCCAGCAGCTTTGGCAGCACCGCTGCTGTTCTGTGGGCTCAAGCGGCTACTTCGGCAGAGAGGTACGCCCACTTGTCACCTTCTGCGCGAATGCACTGAGCCTCTTGCTCTGATGTCGACGTGCAACGACCACACAAAAAGTTTTAGCATAGCGGGAGTGTACTGTAGTCGACGTGCACCAGAACACCGGTGACCAGCTGTGCAGGTAAAATGGTAGCAGCGCGACTATGCGGGGCGCAATTGGCCTTGCTAATACACCTCCATCAAGCTAAACCTCTGTACCATTACTAGGGATGTATGCAGCAATTAAACGGAAATCAGTACTAGTTTTTGACAGCATTCAGTGTCAGGTCCTTGAGGTCACGTCCGTCCCAAGGCTCACCACGTGGCGAGGTCGTCCGGTTGGCTTCCGATCCTGTGCATGTCCAATATGTGGTGAGCCCACACGATCTTTTGGAAGTGAATGCGTTTGAGTGCCGCTCCAGAGCAATGTGGTGGTTGGTCGCCCCAATCAACGTTACGACAGCTTGTTGCTCAGTATGTGCTTGGGTACAACAAGCACTAACAACCTGTCGCTGCCAGACCCGTACAGAGTGGTTACCGAGCTGTGTCTCTTTTAATCACTTAATGAAGATTGTGACTGCTTCGAGTACTTCTTGCTAAGCGATTTCATTCCACAAAGAAAGTGTACTGACATATGGCGAGTTTTTCTTTTGCCACAAAAGTCGACCTACAAGCCCGATTTACAATGAAAACTGCGTGAAATATGAGAACAAAGGAGAAACAAACGCGGCAGGATCAGCGCCAACTTATAACTGAACTTTATATTGCGTAAAACCTGCCTTTTTGTAAGCCAACACGCCGTAACATCCGTTCAATCACGCATTGGCAAAGTCACGATGCCAGCACACAGTACAACAGATCACTGAATGAAATCTAATACAAGAAGCACGATAACTAACCACGTAAAATAGTTTATCATGGCCATCCGGAATAAAAAATCCTAACGACGTGAAGAAAAAGATAACAAACAGTATGAAGATCAGTATGAAAGTACAAATCAGTATGAAAATCAATTGGCCATGATCAAGCAAACCCTTAAAGGGAAGCTGAAACGGTATTCAAATTGCATGAAACCCGTGGTTGAGAAGGGGGGACCTTGGAAATCATGTGTGTAAATTTTTTCTCGACTCTGTCCTCAAAAAGAGCTGCAATCGCTTCTCAAAAACCCGCCGCTGACACGCTTTCGTCGCTTCCGGAAGCGCCGGTTTGGGGGCGGAAAAAGAGAACTGGCGGAAGTTACGCTATCCACGGGGAGTCGGCCGACCGTCCTGTTTTGCTTGCTCCGCTGCGGCCCGCGCTTTGATGAACAATGCTATCTACTGTCAGTCTAGTTCGGATGTTCTGTGTAATGCTGAAGCCTGTATGTAAACCAGTTTTGGCATGATACTTCCTTCGAACAGCTCTCAGCACAAAGCATCAATATTTCTCTTTTCGTTATATTACTTTCATAACTGTTTGTAAACGTTTTGCATTTTCCAGTTGGTTCTCATCCATGCTCAGCTAAATAAAGCCACTTCGAGCACTGCCTTACTGAGGCACACAGCCTAACTCTTTCCAGCTCGTTACGCAGTGTGCGCCTTTCTGCTTTTTTCTAATTTCTTACACCTCCGGGCACCTCAAGCAATTCTCTTAAAATTTCATCAGCGCGCAGCACATGCAGCTGCACCTAACTGAACAAAAACTGATTATATAAACCTAGTGCACTTGAGCAATGCAAACATTTACACTCACAAACGCCTGGTCATTGGTGCCGATCGACAACGGCGCCAGAATTCATGCAGATTTGTCATTCAGTCAGAAAGGCAAGTCGTCGAGCCGCGGTGCGCAAATATCTGCCACAAGTAATACTGCTGGTTATCTCGATACGCAACAGCAGCAACTACATATACGCGTATATCTCGCAGCACACTAGTTTTGATAAGGACCGCTGCGAGCTAAGAAACACAGCCATAATTATTGCTCAAAAGCGGGATCAGCATGCAAAAAACAAAAACGTACGGGGGTAAGTACAGGAGTTTCATGGTTGAACTGTAGCCGGAACGTGCGACCGAAGGAATAGCGCACACGAGAACTTCCCCGTCGTCTCGTCTCTTCGCGCTGCAGTGCAGTGCAGGAGTGAACCCACTCGAACTCGTCTAGTTTGGCATTCTTTTGTAGTTCTAGAAGGCCTTCGGGTGTAATCAGGCTCGTCACTATAAATAAATGAACAAACAAATGCTTTACCTCGCGCGACTTGTGTAAGCATGCGGCGATTTGAATTCGATCATGTTTACAGGCGTTACAAAAAGTTGGTCGTCCGGCATTTATGCAGCAGCCAGTACACAATAGCATTTCGACGCGATTTCCTTTTTTTTTTATTCCCACTTGTGCATACGCCTACGCAAAACATACGATTCAGTCGAGATTTCCAGCACGTGAAAATGTCGCTACTTGACATTCGCTGCCGGCGGGCACCGCCGCGTCGTCGGCTCCGTCGTTTTTTGAAGCTGCTGATCGATGACTCGAGCATCTGTTAAACACTGCTTGAATCATCCATTACTTCCAAAACGTAGTTCTTAAGCCAGCCGAAGCAACGCGCTACGCAGCAACGCCGTCGGTGCTGGCAGGAGATCCCCGTGGATGACGTCACTACGGTCCCGGCCAATCGCGGGCGACAGCGGCGTTCACTCGGCGGCTTGAGGCGATCGGGCGTGTTTCTTTGTAAAAAACAACTCTTTAGGTTCAGGTTTAGGTTTAAGGGAGTTTAACGTCCCAAAGCGACTAAGGCTATGAGAGACGCCGTTTTCTTTGTGAATCATGAACCAACTAGCCCAAACTGGAGTTCTTGAACCCCGATTTCTAGTCAGGGATTACAGGACATCGATGACCATTTCCTCAGTGATTCTACACTAGGCTTTTAAGTACGTAAGAAATAGGAGTCTTAGTAGGTCTAGAATCTAGAATATCCGTACTAGGCAAGCAATACATTTAACACCATTTTCAGCAATATTGGGCAAGTGTAGTCCGTATACGTCCCTAAATCATGGCGAAGCCAATTCCGAAGATTATATTGCTCTAAAACCGAACCTGAACCCGAACTTATTTTTCGAATATTTCGAATATTTTCGCACGAATGGCATTCAGGACAAAAAAGTTCTTTGATCTTAATGCCCCAAACGGTATTCGAACCAAAGCCACACCAAATAGAGCAGCTCTGTTTCCCGACACCTCAGATCAACTGTCAATTGCCGCAGCGTCTGGCGAAAGCTACGTATGCGGGTTTGTAAAGAAGAAACGTGCGCTTCTCACGTACAACTTTACGTCGGTGAAGTGTTAAGGTATTCTGAGAAGTGCCGCTAAGAAAACAGAGTCAGTCACAGCTGCCGCAACACGCATAGGAGGCTTGGACTCAGCATTACCGGGAATTAGGGACAAACGCTTATAGTTCTCTATCAAACAAGGAAATCGACAGCGTCGTCACCTTTCATCCGTTCATTTTACAGCCGCCGAGGCCGTGCAGTAGAGTCAGATGAATCAGGAGACGGGAAGGGTCGCGTAATTAGCCAAACGGTAGCTTCGTGCGGCAGCACACGAAAGTGAGAAGGCGGCCAAAGATGGCGAATGCGTTGAGAAGGCCGGAGAATGGGTGAGCGCTACGATACGTCAAGAACCCAAATCAGCGAGAGTAGCTGAGCGCCACACGGCACGAAAAAGAGAAGCGGCTGAGCACGGTGACATGTAAAGAAATAAAAGCGGCGAGAGACAGGCGACTAATGGTAGCGGCTCCTAAAGATACGAAAGCAGCGAGGAAGATCATGCGCGCTGTCTAGCTCGAAAGACAGAGGCCAGTGAACGCCATGGTAAGTCCAGCAGCTTAGGGCCCTCTCCGACACCTATTCGTAGAGCGGCTACCAACATCTATGAGCTGTCCTATAATGTAATATGCCCTTTGGGCTTACAGCTACTCAAGACGACAATACAGACTGCAATTTTTTCTTTAACAATTGCAATGACTGTTTCTCTAAATGAATCAATCATTCTACTCAAACACAACCCTTTATGACAGTCATGATGTTATTACCGCTGACTGTTGCTCAACACAGCACACGGGCATTTTGGCATTTCGCTTCGATCAAAAATGCGGCCGCCACGGCAGGTATTCCCTTCCGCCTTCCTCGGATTAGCAGACGAACGCCATTGCCACCAAGCTGCAGCTGCGGTTGCTCTTAAAAAGGCCGTAATAGGCCGTCGTCAAAGTCTCTGACATTTCATATGTTTCAGGTCTGATGCTGAGGCTTATCTCAAGGAATAGAGTGAGTGACGTTGAAAGCTAAGAAGTGCCGCTAAACCTCATAACATGCCACTTGTATTCAGCGTGAATGGGAGAAGCAGGTTGTCATTGCCGGGGATCAAGTTACAAAGAGCCGCCGGAAGTGAGGGGCAGCTACGAAAACGAGTGTGCGAAGAAAAAATGTGCGTTTCTTGTATACAACTTCCCGTCGGTTAAGTGCTAAGGCATTGTGCGGTGTACCACTAAAAAGATAGGGTCAGTCACAGCTCCCGCAGCACTCCGTATACATGCGCCAGTCCTTCATGCGGCAGTCATGCGGCGATGCCGCTTTGATTTCAAAGGAACTGGTCGTATATATTCTCCTCAGACCTGGAGTGGGAAGTATGTCACCGATTTTTTGTAAACGGTTAGGATATAGAAAATTTAATCCAGAAACACAGCCCGTGCACTGCGCAATCTCCAATATGTGGGAAATGAAGGGATGAGTTGGAGCATCTGTGCTTTGGTTGCGCTGTTACAAGGGTCAAGAATTGCTTAAAGGGCTTAGTTTTACATTGAATTGAACGTGGATGCGCTAACGTTTTTTGATCATCCCGTAAGACACGCTCATCCGGACCCCTGATTCTTTGACAGATCCTCACAAGGAAAGTAATTAAGCGACTTTCACCTTACTTGCTAAAGACCACAAGCGCTAAATGCAGTCGAGAAACAGCTTTCTACGGGACCACAACTCCTTCTATGGTTGTCGCGGCAGCGATTCTGCTGTTTAATATATTTTACTTTATTTCTTTAAGATTTGGTCTGGAAAGAATACATTGATGACACTTTCAATTTCGTCAATAATTTTTGATCTACGCGCATTAATAAATGCCCCCACAGTCACATTCTCATCGCTTCCCTTAAACAAAACTTTGTTCGGAAGTCTCCGGTTTTGGTTCTGTTCCGGCCCCTTCAAAATGAAAAAGTGAACATCTTGGTAACCCGAAAGAATTTCAAGTGCGTCCTACAAAGCTCTTAGCAGTATCATTGTTTTTCCGAAGGTTGCATTGCATTACGTTGCCTAATAAAGGTTTCTGCTGTAGTCGTTACACACACAAATAAGAAAAAAACTTGCTCTTATAACATGATCTCAGCAGAGTTTTTCGTTACAAACCGAATTGCCTGGCTTGCGTTCATTGTTTGATAACGAGACTACAAAGGTGTTAATCATCGAAAGCAAGGCTCACAGATAGCCTATTTTGGGCCACGCGTTTGTAGATTGTTTTTATCCACATCGTGCCATAAAATGATGGGCCGCTTCCCTGAATAAAAAGTTGCGTTTCGGCGCCTGTAAATCTAGTGCGCCTAGCTTGCTTCCTCGTCGTGTTCACGACAAAATATTTCAACTTGACCGTCTAGGCACAAACAAAGAAGCAGTAAATGAGAAGCAATAGAGCAAGGGTGCCGAGATATTGCCTTAAAGCTTCGTAATGTTTGTCCACACTAAAAAACCACTGCCGAGCGGCTTTTTTTTTTTTTTGACAAGATATAAGTCGAGATTTACCTGGAATATTTGCAGCGACGCGAAACTGGTTCTACAGTGTTCAAGATTATCGCAGCTCCTTTACTCGCCTTATCTCGAAGCGTCCTTGCCAATTTTAAATTGAGCGCGGCCGAGAGCAGTGGTGATTCTGTTTTCCGTCTACCACCCAACCCGTTTTTCAGCTACCACCCAACCCGTTTGCTGTTGTCGGCAGCGCTGAGTTTTTCAGTCCTTTCTGCGCGCAAGTCAGCCCAGTAAAGAGTTTTTTCGGAAGCATTTCCCTGCCTTCCTGTCCGCCGGACTCCACGTCATCGCCACGTGGCAATGTTCATGTTTACGCCTTGCTGGTGCCTAAATAAAGAGATCTCAACCAACAGCAACGGGAAATATCGCTTCAGGCGCTTAAAATTTAGATATTTGTATTTCTCTCTGCGGCAACAGTGTCTCTTCATTTTCTCCAACCCTAAGTCCTCGTTCTCGCCTTGGCCGCCCTCCTCGATTCTCTTTCATTTTCCTCCTGGTCAGCGTTTTTTTATCTCCGCTTTCAACCTCTCTGTTGTCAATAGCATCCCTCCATTTTCTCCCCCTCCGTTCTCCTATCGCCGCCCCTCTAATCGTTATCTCATCTTTCTCTCCTAAAGGGTTCGAGCGATGACCTTAGGTGGTCTTCATCCACGCGGCGGCTCAAGGTGTGCTCCGTATAACGGCTCACGCCGTGAAAACTGTCACTACTGTGTGCAGTGGCTAACAACATGGTTGAAATTTCCCCCACTTATAGTGCCTTATTATATTCGTAACCTTTGGCTAAAGCTACATGGAATACAGTGATATATGGAAGCCATATGCCTCTTTGTCCTTTAAGGCCGACCTGACTCTATAAAACGTAAATAGGCACAGCTGGACAAATCGCAGAAATTATTTCCAGGTCATGCACCCCTGTATGCCATTTGAAACACAATGTTAGCTTTTGTAGAATGTAGAATATAAATGCAGAATGCTCTTCTCAGTTCTGACATTTAAGAGGTGCGTTCCGCCAAGATATTGCTCTCAGCGCTTAAAAGCTATCAAGTGTTACAGCATGCGGTTCATGCTGCCTCAGCTCTAGATGGCCCCCGCAATTAATTCAGAGAGATGAAAAACTGCTAAACAGTACAGGAAAATGATGAAAAGGACAGTCGGCTGCTTCAAGTGGCTGTGACAAGCGAGCTTCACTGCCTTCTGTAAACCTGCCGCTGTCGCAAGGCAGTAATTAAAGAATAAGTTCAAGAACAAGAACGTAGTACAACACAAAACTCAAGCACTGACTAAAAACTGGATTTTTTTCTTCGCAACATTTTTTTTTCTTTAGAAGCCTTTCACTTCCTTCCTGTCTGTGGGATGCCGTCATCGCCACGTGGCAATGTTCATGTTTACGCTTTGTTGGTCAGCAAAAATAATTCAAGACCATTAGCAACAACCTGTAAGGAAAGTTCGTTTTTACATCTCCTAAACTGACAGGCGCGATTTCCGATGGCGATGCAAAAAGCGTAAGCTCGCCCTATACATTGAATGCACTCTGCTCGTCACAATGGACACCTTTAGCCTATCGCTTACCGTGTTACCTTTGCCGGAGTACTCAGCCCACCCACCGCCAATGCGCTCGCGCTGATTGGTCCCGATGAGGGCGTGTTTACAGCAGCTGGGTACCTGACGCCCTCAAATTGATCTGAGCCTGCGCACTGAGGGTGCGCGGGCTCCCCGTACTACGGTAATAGCAACAGTAATACGGTACGCACCATGCTATATGTGTCTAATGACGTCAATACTTTAAGCCTGCGGCACCGCCAAAGGTCGACAGGGGATTCATTTGGAGTTTGCTTTGCTCTCAACGCTCGAGCTTATTGAATAGTTGAATAGGCACCAAAAAGCGCTGCACGGCATTTTCTTCAGTGATTCAGTGTCCTCTGCTTATTTGCGACCTCTGACCGTAAATTCTTTTTGTCTTCGATTGTATTACTTGGCCACTAAACAGCTGCTGAACTGAGTGCTCTCATATTCATGTTGTTGGTCACACTTGTGTCTAATACCCCTGTCACGCGGGCATGTCGAAAACCCTCGAACCGATTGTCTGTCGAATGAAAGGCCATTGAGCGCTGCTACATGTGCGGTTTCAATGGTCATCGGGTCAACGTAGCGGAGCGGAATCCTTTCGAGATTTCGAGGGCCTTCGAGTGGCGGTGGCGTCACTCTCGGACGCGGAGGGCTCGCAGCAACGCGCAGAGGTATAAAATCAGTAGAGTATAATTTTAAAAATATGTAACTTCATGTTAGGTAGCTTATTTTGAAGAAACAAAGACAGCTAAGGCGACAATGTACAGCGGCAACATAAAATAATTTCCAATGAATGCCGTTCTCCGGGGTGATTTCCACCTTGACCCTAGCGAAAAACGCTATGCCTATCAGATATAACGGGTTAAAGGCGGTAGCTTACGTTTGACTTATGAGGCAGCTTGAAATCCAGAAAATTGTACATGTAAATTCAGAGTGCAGCGCCGTTGTTTAAAACTTCCGAAGCACTGGGAAGTGTAATCTTGGTCACAGCGCAGCAGAAATATACCAGCTCTCTCTCTTTAATGCAGAAGAAGGCCTAATTTCTTATTTGAGGCGTCGTTAAAGCGACAATTTGGTGTAACTCGCTGTGATGGCTCAGGGACTTCGGCGTTCGGTTACTGGTTAATATCAGAGAACACGAGAGAAAAATGGCAGCGTTGGCGCGGCGGCAAAGCTCGCCGGCGCCTAGCCTAGCTTCAACAACGGTGCAGGCTAACGGCCAAAGAATCCGAGACCAACTGACGCCGTTCGTAATCGGCGAGGACATGGCAAAATGTCTTGCAAAATGTGATCGCGTTTGCGAGAGAACTGCCATTGAGCGGGCTCTGTGGGCACAGAATGTTCTAGCTGTGCTTCCCGGGCAAGCATCTTACGTGATTACGTGCTTGTCGAAGGAGGCGTTCGAGAGCCACAAAGAGGACAAAGAGGCCCTATTGAGGAAATATAAGCTGTTACCTTAGACATTCCGGCAAAGGTTCCGGTACGCAAAAAAAGGGCAGTGAGTCGCACATTAACTTCGCGTTTAAGCTGAAAGCCGACCTATTTGAATGGCTCAAGGGTAAGGAAGTTTATTACGACCGGTATAAGGTGGCAGAGTGCATTGCGCTGGAGCAATTATACCGCTGCATCCAGAACGATGTAAGGCTCTGGCTGCAGGATAGGCTTACGGAGGTAAACCTTAACAAGGCAGCCGGGCTGGCTGAGGAATACTACACTCGCCGAAACTTGCGCAGCAGGACATTGCGCATCGAAAAAGCGGAAACAAGGTCGCTTCTCAAAGGAAGCCTGATCGAAGGAAACCGTTTGCGCGTCGCAGTTTTCGAAAATATGCGTCTGCTTCAAGGGAGGCTGGTTGCGAGTTAAGAAATCTGACGATGCTCCTAAACAGTGCGTGGATGCAACACGTGCATTTGAGTCGCGCAAACTGTAAACAAAAGGTCGCTTTTGCAACGATTCGGGAAACAGGCAAAAATATGCGGTTTGCTGAAACAATATATGCAGGAGATTACTGTGAACGGCAAGAAGTGCAGAGCCCTTCGAGACTGGGCTGCAACTAGCTATTGACGTTGTCCACCCGTCTTTGGTATTTCCGAACGACTTTGGAGGAAAATGCGCGTGGATAAAGCAAGTTTCCGAGGAGCGATGTGGTCGCTTACCAGTCGCTATGGTTACCATTGAGGGCGCTTTTGGTCAGCTCAACGCCGAGGTGGCCGTGTCTGCCGCCAGCTCCGAGCATTTCCCTTACCCCTTTTGAAAGAGCTGAGAGCAGCCGCTGGAGGACAAAGAAAAATCGTTCTCTGCCGGTGTGGCACGCATGGCCCTTACGCGATCTCAAGCACGGAAGCTTTCGCAGAAACTTGATCTGGCACCGGAGAGAGAAACACCGCTCGGAAAAGTGGACGTGCAATGTAGCTTGGATACGGCGTCGGTAGATCTTCAGATGGAGAACTTTGGGGGAAGCGGAGAGCTCGCTGTTGAAGTAACCGAAAGTAGTTTCAACGCTAGTGGAAACTAAATGGCAAGAGTGCTAACGTTGGGCGATGCGGAAGGTTCGGATGATCGTAACAAGGAGGTAGAGTGCGTAGCGGTAAAACTGCCCTACCAGTGCAGCACAGAGGAAGGTAGTTCGTACTTCGCAGATGTAACTGCTGCTGTAAAAGTGGAAGGTGTCCCGCATTCACCAACTGAGGAAACCCGTCTACCTTCAGCTAAGGTCACCACGGCATCGGAAGATGCTATAACAGTGGTCTCGCCTATTGACATGGCACCAGAGTTATCGGGAAGTTGATCTCCTAGCGCACCAAAAGCAGGACGAGTTGCAGAGCGTGGCGGAGAGGAAGTTCGGCTGGACATTGATGAAAAGGCCAGTGCCGACGCAAGCGAGGTGAAAGAGGGTGGCACACCGTGTTGTGCATCGCATTGAACATAAATGCAAAAACCTGAGACCTTCAGTCAACGGAAGCTGACGCATATAGAGTTTGCGGACGCTGAGGTGTACGTTGGCGTTTGCGGCGATCGATGCAAAACGAGTGACGGGCTTTCGCACCGCTGCGAGCTCAGTTACAGTCCAGAAAGCAGCTGCAGTAGTGGTAACGCTGCAAATGAGTGCAAGGACGACCGCCATTTGTAATCGGCGGTAATGAGTCAAAAGCGCGACTAGAGCTGCCTGTCAGTACTCATGTCGGGAGAAAACACTGGTTAGTCAGCGCCTGAAGAAGCAAAGGTGCTGGGCGACAGTGGAACACAGAACCTTCCGGACGATATGAGGGTTGTAGACGTCATTACATCCAAGAAAGATGAGGATGAAACTGCACTCGGAGACGCTGAGGAGAAGGAACGCAGGTTGGATGACGTTAGTAAAGGCATCAAAGGCAGTCCTGAGCCAGGTAGCACAGGTGAATCGGCTGACGATAAGAGTGATATTGTCAGAGCACAGGAACCTAGGCTACCTATGGCTGTGGAAGCAGCATGTGCTTCAAAAGAAGCAGCAGCAGCTAGTACGAGAGTATTGCCACCAAAAGATGAAAAACAAGCATAAGAAAGAGTGGTTGCGTCGAAAGGACAGAAAGGGCAAGCGCACGAAGACTGCTTGCCACTATCGGAAGCATCAGCGTTACCGAGAAAATGACAGCAGCACGTCGATAACGTTGTCAGTACTGAAACTAGCTTCAGATTCGGAGCTAAAGAAATAGTACGAGGCATCGTCATCGCGCAAAGCGAAGCACACAAGCGTGCCGAGGCAGACCGATCTTGGCAGCAAGATAAACTGTAAAAAGAAAGCATACAAGCATTCAAGCGGGAAAGAGCATCATGGCAGGAAACCGACATACAGGAGCGCGCTGCCCAGGAAGCGAAAAATTAAGGAGTGGGACCAGGGTGAATCTTTCCTCGAGTGCACTGAAAGCATGCATCGCAAAGGCACATACTCTCATGCAAGCTGTCGCTTTCCCACGCAACCACGGAGGAAACCGCGGTCCCACCGGAAGCGGCAAGCGCGCACAGAGAAAATGCGTGCATGGCGCATAAAGCGCGACATTGTACAGGACCACGACAGCGCCAACAAGTTAACCGGCGCGAAAAAACCGTAGGTATTATGATGAGAAGCCGCGAGTTGAGATAGCGAGTTGAGAAAGCGAGTTGAGATAGCCCTTTCCCGGCTGCTAACTTTGAACGGCCGAGCTCCTCATGTCCATTCGTCAAATTCGAACTGGGTCCAGTGCCGTGACCTGATTGGAGGATTCGAAGGGCTGGATGATCGAACGGTCGCCGGACGCTATATAAACCGAGCCGCGCCTGACGGGAGCAGCATACGAGCACACGAGCAGACGGAAACATCAAGCGAGAGAGACGCTCTCCAGGCGCATCGCCGTGTCCCATGTCCCTCTGTGCAAGCCCGTTGTGCTCTCGGCCGCTGTTCAGATATTTTGGCACCCTTGTTTTTGCTGTACATAAATGTTTCGTTGACTCACCGTCGCCTTCACAGTGTCTTCGCTCAGCTCTGCACAACAGTGGCAGAAGGCTGAAATGCCCCAGTCCCAACAGTGGCGACAGGCTGGGAGGCCCATTCGTAACAAGGTTTAACGTCCCAAAGCTATGAGGAACGATGTAGTGAAGGTCTCCGGAAATTCCAACCACCTGAGTTCTTTAAAGTGCACTGACATCACACACTACACGGGCCTCTAGAATCTCGCCTCCATTGAAATTCGACCGCCGCGGCCAGGATCCAACCCACGTCTTTCGTGTAAGCAGCCGAGCGTAATAACCACTGAGCCACCGCGGCGGCTTTCTTCTCTTCTGTGTTCATCCCTCATGTGATGCCCATCGTCACGTCCTGCGTTTCATAGTCACCGCCATTCTTCTAGTTCACGCGATCAGGATGATCACTCGGGGGACTAGTGTAGTCACAGGTTAGAAGATGACAAAGTCGGCAGGAGCGCGACAAGGAGCGCTTGCGCTAGTCCCACCGTCATTAAATCATGCAACCCCTAAGTGCCATCTTTTAAAATGCTTGCAGGAGCAATAAATCGTGCAACAGCAACAACAAATTATGCTGTCACCATCTGTCATGTAGTCCTGTCTTCATCGGCTAGCTGTCAGGTAAAAATAGAATGCCACAAGCCTCTAGTTCAGACATGCTTCTTATCCTTTACTAGGAAAAGAAGCCCGTACAACGCTTACTTGTGTAAGCGCAGGCTTTCCCGAGCGCAGCCCCGTATTGCGGTGTTTTGAGACTCAAACCACGGACCAGGATATATTTTTTTCCTTCACTGAGAAGATTTTTAGAAATCTGTGCAGCTTTCCTCTGTAGTCATATCAGTGCGCTGCAATGCATGCTATTTACTTCGATATAATTAATCTATTGATGGCTTGTACGAGGAGGGCAGTATGTGTACAAATAACAGTGAGCAATTATAAGTTTATTAGGTTATGTTTGCAACAGGAAGGTTTATGGTTTGGTTTCTGGGGGTTTAACGTCCCAAAGTGACTCAGGCTATGAGACGCCGTAGTGAAGGGCTCCGGACATTTCGACCACCTGGAGTCTTTTAACGTGCACTAACATCCCACAGTACACAGGCCTCTAGAGTTTCGCCTCCATCGAAATTCGACCGCCGCGGCCGGGATCGAACCCGCGTCTTTCGGGTCGGCAGCCGAGTGACGTACCCACTCAGCCACCGCGGCGGCTCCAACAGGAAGGAACCGTCAGAGGACGTATCTTGTAGTCCCGAAGAATTTCATTTTTAATTGTATCTGCATTTTAGTCGGCTAACAAAAAATATATTGGTTCTTTTCTAGTGCACTCACTGTCACAAGTAGATGGTACATAAACATACGAGTCCAAATCCATAGGTGTGCGCAGTAGGCCGATAGATATAATTATTAGCTTGAAAATGGTTCACTATACCGTTGCATAGAGGACATCTGTGAAAAACAATCTGTTTTTTGTGCCGCCTCGCATGACGTATGTCTGCTCTTTAACCTTGTGCCCGGAGACTTATGGCCTGTAAGTAGCTTTTGCGCAATAACAATTCTGTCACCTTTATCACCAAGGTGAATCCCGCCGACTGCCGATGATCCTCGAAAACCATTTACTCGATCCTTGTCGTATCTTTGGAAACGTGATCAGTACTTACAGGGAAGGAAAAGAACCGGTGACTGCGGTGGTCTATATGGAGGTAACATTCGATTTTTCAGATGTTGTGCATAAAAATTCTCACACATTTCATCCTCCCTCGGGAGGAAGAGCCGAGAGTAAGGGCTATATTATTGCACACCGTCTCCTCCGACCATTTCAGTGTGGCTTCTACAACCTGACAGCAGCTTGCACGCTTTCAACAGCACCCACATTTCATCCTAAGATATCACTGCAAAAGGTCATCAGTTTTAAACGACGCCTTATGGTTTGATTTTTGGTTTTATGGGGTTTAACGTCCCAAAACGACAGCGGCCATGACGGACGCCGTAATGGATGGCTCGGGATAATTTTCACAGTGTGAGGTTCTTTAACGTGCATTGACATTGCGCAGTACGCGGGTCTCCAGCATTTCGCCTCCACAGAAATGCGACAGCCGTGGCTGGGATCGAACCCGCGTTCTTCGGTCAGTAGCTGAGCGCCATAACCACTGAGCCACCACGGCGACTATACGCCTGTTATGGATTACACACAAACTGCCTTGGCTGTTTTTTTATTTTTTATTCATTATGCATACAATGTACAGAAAATTCTCGAGAATTGTTTGCACCCATAGCCAGAGGGTAAGTGTGGGGCCCAATACAAACCACGGTACAAGGGCAAGCATACAAAGAGAAACGGTTCATAAAAGACAATAGATAAAAGGAAACGAAACAGCAACAATTCACGCATGTTTTCTACTGGCCAAGGAGGAATGTCTTAAGTGAGGGGACAAAATATTTTAAATCATTAGAAATTCCATTCCAGATTTCGGCACCATAAATTTGATTAGTCTTCGCCCGCAAGTGTCATGGCATGGTGGGAGGTTAAAATTGTGATGGATTGCAGCTCTCGTGGTTCTAGTGGGATGTCTGAAGAGGTCTAAGGAAAATGGGTCACTAGGAACTAGAATATTGTGAACTATTTTGCAGCACTTTTTAGTGGGCATATGGAGTTCAAAAGCAGCAATCTCAGTGATTTGAATAAAGGCTTAGTTGAGCCAATACACCTTGAACACGAAACAATCCTAATCGCTCAATTTTGCATGCGGATCTAGATATGTCCTATGTCTAAGATATTTATATATCTTATCTTAGATGCGGATCTAAGATATGTCCTTGTTCCTGTATAGAACCAAGGTTCTATACAGTAACCAAGCTGGCTGTGAACAAATGCACAATACAGAATGCGCTATAATCTATATTTTTGCAAAAACCGACTGACCTAACCAACCGACTCACATTCGCCGTAAAATCGCAGTTTGTGTTTTTGCAGCAATCTCATGTAGGGTCGGTGTCCTGGAACGAAGAATTACTTCCTTAATCGAAGATGCTAAGCTTTTCATTATTCAGTGGCCACGGCCATCTAAAAGTAATAAAATCTTCACCTGCTCAGCGAGTTTATGAATGGCCGCTGTTTATGCATTTGGCGTTGCAGATCGATCCGCATAAACGTGCACGTGGGGTTTACGATCTGACATCATGTACATCAAAGCAAGTTGCTGCAATCCAGCAACCTGTACTGTCCAGTTTTCGTTTTTTCTTTTACTGCGCTATAGATGCATCAGCCCAGTCCCCAGATGATGGTGATGATGGTGATGTCCTCAGGCTTAATGGCACATACCCACGCCCGGGGATGGGCCAGTGTGCATTGCGGATACAAATGCACTCATGGACAAGGAGTGGAGTACTTGGGTAATTTTGAGTCTTGGATTAGAATTTGTACAAAAAAATGACAAAAATAAGATTCGCGTTGTCGTCGTCGTCGTCGTTCCGTCCGCATGTGCAATTCCGCAGCAAAAAGTTATACACTTATATAATCATGTATAAAGCTACAGGCCCAGGCACGGCCACCCTACGGCCACTCTACCCTGGACTCCCACCCTCCGGTGCATGCCAACTTGAGCGACCAAACGCGAACCGGAGACCCAACCGCAGACCGTACGCGCTGTACACTTCCTCCCTGTCACGAATCCACCCTGCCAGTTATAGATTGCGGCTATTTGTGTTTGTTCGCTGGCAGTTAAGTGGCAGTGGCAGTCATGCGTGAAGTGATCCGTGGCGCCACCACAAAGCGGTGATCACTCGTAAGCGGCGGTATTTCCTTTTTCTGCCACTCGACGGCAAAAACCCGCCACGGTGGCTCAGTGGTTAGGGCGCTCGGCTACTGATCCGGAGTTCCTGAGTTCGAACCCGACCGCGGCGGCTGCGTTTTTATGGAGGAAAAACGCTAAGCCACCTGTGTGCTGTGCAATGTCAGTGCACGTGAAAGATCCCCAGGTGGTCGAAATTATTCCGGAGCCCTCCACTACGGCACCTCTTTCTTCCTTTCTTCTTTCACTCCCTTCTTTATCCCTTCCCTTACGGCGCGGTTCAGGTGTCCAACGATATATGAGACAGATACTGCTCCATTTCTTTCCCCAAAAACCAATTATTATTATGCCACTCGACGGATAAGACGACCTATCGAAGGTATAGCGCCCATTGTGGCTTGTTGGAAAGATGCTCGACTGCAGAACCTGACATTATTCAGTGTATTAATTGCAATTAAGTACTATTTAATTGATTTTTAATGTTAATTATCAATTTCAGCACCTGATTGCAATAGCTTGAATGTTATGCAGGTTAAAATTAATTATTGCCTGGCCTGTAGTGCGTTCTTTTCGCCAAATGGTGATGGAGTGTTAATGAAAGGTACGGATGAAAACGCCGTCACTGTGCAAGAAGAAGGCCGTTACGCGCTTATTGGTGCATGTTTAGCGAAAGGATTTAACAGCGATAAGACAGAGATATCGAAACACACACTTGCGCGGGTGTATGCTTCGTTCTCGTTTGTCACAGCTCAACGCTGTTACCTCATTTCCGTCACTACGCAACTTCTGCTACTTGGCGTGCTAAATGGAGATGGCGCTTGTGAGACGCGCTTGGCACATTGCGCTTAGGTATTTATAGGTATTGTGGAAGACATCCTTCAGACATTGCCGGTGCATTCAGAGCACTGTAGACGTTATAAGGGTATTCAAGAGAATTATTAAGGAAAGTATGGTGGCCTAGCTGCTGCCTCCACAAAATGAAGCAATACATGCTTCGTTTCCGCCCTACACATAAATTTTGAAAATCAGCGCTTCAAGTACTCTGTTTTTCGAGAGACTGGCTGTTCATTATCAAGAACGTATATTTTTCTGGCTGTTCGTGGTTTAATTTGTCATTGTGGTGCATTTTCTAGGAAATACCAGGTGACGAAGGTAGCAGCTGGCACTCAAGCCTGCAGCAAATCAAAAGGAGCTTCCCATGCGGTTCTCTGCCGGCCGGCACACCTAGCCGTATCCGAGCGGTTTTACGCAAACTCTACTAATTCCGGGGGAAAAAAGCAGAAAGATCAGCACCGAAGAAGCAGTGCGATCTCCCCTGCAAATGTGCGTCCAAAGGTGAGCGCTGGGAGTACGGTCCCTGCGGGGTAGCGTCTAAGTACCTGGCGCTGTTGCGCTAGCTTGCTCAATTTCTCCTTCTTTTTGTCTGTGCCTGCTTGCTCCTTTCCTGGGGTGATTGGGCGCGGGACGAAGGCTTAATGTCTACTTCTTCCCCCGGCTAGGGGTTTTCCCCTTGGTCGGCATCTCTTCCTCAATGCCATCTCCCAACTGATTTCTTTGTCCGCAGTGCAGTTTCCAGCATTCCAGTCCCTTTAGTGCCTTCTGATTGAGGCGCTATCCGACTGAACAACCCGGAGGCAGTGCAGGCGGCTCTTCAGTCAACATCGAAGCACTTCATGCGAATTACCGATGTCCGGCAGTTCGGCAGGGGTGGTATTTTGTACAGGTCACCGGATAAGGACTGTATAGAAGACCTGCTGAAGTGTACGTCCTTCGCCAACGAACCGGTGAGCGCATTCATTCCGCCTCATCTAGCGTGTTCCAAGGGTTTAGTTCGAGGGGTCGACTCTCGATTGAGCCCTATGGAAACGCTTGAGAACCTCTCGCCTACGGGAGTAATTGCTGTCCATCGATGCAGCAGGATGGTCGACGGAGTAAAAATTCCCAGAGTCCGTCATTGCCAGATTGGCAGGAATATTCTGCCCGTCAGAGATAAAGGTGTGGCCATTGGTATTTCGAGTAGATGTTTTTAACTCTCCGCTCCTTCAGTGTCAAAACTGCTGGCGATTTGGCCACAGTGGCAAAGCCTGCAAATCGACCTTACGCTGCTGTGCTCGTGAGGAAGGTCATGGCAGAGAGGAATGTCCCGAACAGCAAGAGAAATGTTATTTGTGTAGTGGTACTCACCCTGCTGATTCACCTGACTGTCCTGCACGAGCACAAGAAGTTCAGGTTCTCGAGCTATAGAACAGCGCAGATACAGCTTTTGCCGCAGTAAAGGAGAGAGCATCAGGCTACTGTAGTGTGGCCGCCAAATGCTCACCCGTAATGGATGCCAGTTGGTTTCAGGCTTTCACAGCGGCAGTTGAGAAAGCTGTGGTAAATGCAATGGGTCGCATTATAGAAACCGTATCCATGTGCATTGCGCAGGTCATAGCTACCCAGATGACCAATCTGCTGCAGGTTCCCACCGCTCCGTTCTTGCTTTCTTTGGCTTCGGAAGCTGCTCGTCCTTCTGTGGTAATCAATTGCGCTCCACAGGGCCAAAAACAATATGAACAACAAAAGACCTCTCAGGCCTCTCCTCCCAACAGCATTATGGACGCATCCTCTATGGACTGTGTGGATATGAAGTCTGATCTCCACACCCAGAAACGAAGTGGGGGCCCTCTGAATATTGCTGGTCCATCTTGCCCCTAGTCGAAGACAAAGAAAAGTAACGGTAGCAAAAATCCTAAGACCAGGATTCAAGAAAAGGCAGTCGCGGATGCGGCACTCCCGCCAAGATAGGGTTCTTAAGTGTACTACAGTGGAATTGCCGATCTATATTCTCAGCTTCAACAGATTTAAATTGTCTATACAGTCAGCTTCTACCGTGTTTAATTGCATCACATCAAACATGGCTAACTACAAATTTCAATTATCATCTCAAAAATTACCGTCCGTTCCGGCTTGACCGGTCATCACGAGGGGGAGGGTTGTTAGTGCTCATGTCTACGAAGTTTTGTCACAGGGCGCGCATTTTTTTCCAATATGCGGACAATGAATGTGCAATCCTTGCGGTTGACCTCAGTGCCCCACGTCAACAGCCCTTTACGGTAGCTAATGCATATTTCCCGTGTGGTGTGCATGACACTCGGCCTCTATACTCACTCATGTCTAGTAGCCGTTCTCAAGTTTTATTACTTGGAGACTTCAATTCGCACCATGTGACGGGGGGGTTTAAAACAGACCGCTTTGCTTCTGGGCTATTTTATTGGGTTTCTGACAACAAGTTGATCTGCAACAATTCCGGATTGCCTACGTTTGTTCGGAGTCAATGCCGCTGTGCCTTGGATTGAACTTTTTCCTCCCCAGGTGTCTCTGTTATGTCTTGGGCGCCTGTTGACTGTGCTACAAACAGTGATCATCTGCCGATTAGTTTCAAGTTTGCGGGTAAATTAACTCTTTCTGAGCGACATCAGCGCACGTTAATAAATTTACAGTTGCTTTAAAGACACGCTAAAATCAGCTCTCCAAATCACTTCAGGCCTTTGCGCTGAGACAAGTTCCGAAAGCAAGGCTACACATCTATGTTCAGTACTGGGCCATGCAAGGCAAAAGTCTGAATTTTCGGTTAAGAGAACCAAGGGTGCAATCGCGAACAATTGTTGGAATTCTGAGTGCACGCGTGCATATAGACAACGGAAAGCAGCTTGGAAGAAACTTATCATAAATCAATGACCAAAAAAATTCGTTGGATTATAAGTGTGCTTAAGCAACATTTAAGCGCACTGTCTCCCGTGCAAAAGAGAAGTGTAATACAAATTTTTATGATTTCCTTTCGCAGTCAGGAAATAAACGAGCTTTGTTTAATTTCATGAGGCGCAACAAGGTGATTCCACCGGCTGTCAACATTGAATCCCTCGTTCAGTCCCCTGTTGACATCCCAAAGGCCTTAGAGGACATTGCGTGTGGCCTAGAGCTTCGCCTTACAACTGCTCTACCTTCTCCAGCTATATTCACATGCACCTCAACTAATTTCACTGAGTTTTCTATGCCTGAGCTATCGCAAATTGTTCTGCGCTTATCCCCGGTGGCACCTGACACCGATAAGGTCACTTCATCTACGATCAAAATTTTGTTCAATGAATCTCCTGAAGACCTGTTGGCTCTAGTTAACCATTCAATTAAAGGTCCTCGGATACCTCATGAGTGGCGTCTTGCTAGAATAGTTCCACTGCTTGAAAAGCAAGGGGAGGGCTTTACTTTAGACAGCATACGCACTATTTCATTGACATCGAACCTAGTGAAATTGGTGGAAAGGGTTTTTCTCAGCCGTGTCATGTCATTCATTTCGGAAAACTCTCTCTTGAATCCGTGTCAAATTGGTTTCAAGCCGGGCTGTTCAATTTGGTGTGTTCATACTGACCTAGAGTCGTAATAAATTAGCTCGCAATAGTTTAGCGCCTGTCACTTTGGATGTCACTAAAGCATACGACAGCGTTGAGCACTCGACTCTGTTAGTCAGATTACAGGAACTCAACTTCCCAACTATTTTGTAGCCTGGATTTCTACTTTTTGGGGAAATAGAGAATTTTATTGCTGCCAAAATGGTGTTTCCTCAAGGAGACCTCAACAGACAAGAGGTGTACCGCAAGGATCAGTTCTCTCATTTGTTCTTTTTAACATTTTTCTAAGCTCAATTCTACGCAATCCAAATGCGAAAACTTATGTGTACGTCGACGATATTGCATTTTTTTTTGCATCAGCAGGTGACATTCACACTCTACATCGAACCCTGCAAAATTACCTCAATGTTCTTGACAACTGGTTATGAACAATCCATATGTCCCTCAATGTGAAGAAATACGTATTGTTAGTATTTCCGGTTTCTTTTCCTGTAAATAACTGCCTGGTCTATAGAAATAACGTAATTCCTCAAGTTCAGACGGTGAAGTATCTCGGAGTAATATGCGACACTACTCTATCTTGGCGGCCGCACATTGAGCGAGTTTCTGCAAAAGGAGTTCGGGCCATTGGCATCCTGCGCAGGCTTTCTAGTGCTAGGTTAGGCATGAGAAGGCATACACTTCTGATTATTTGTAAAATGTACGTCCGCCCAATTTTGGAGTTCGGCTGTGCTTTATTCTCAGGAGCTCCTGCCTATAAACTTCGCCCTCTTGTGCTCTTAGAGCGGGAGGCGTTGCGCCTCTGTCTGGGGCTTCCAAAATATGTCGCCAATGCTGCTCTGCACCTTGAGGCGCGAATCGCATTGTTATCAGCTAGGTTTCGCCTTTTAACAGTTCAAACATTTTTAAAATTGTGCGACTCACCTCTTCACACCTCCAGTATAATATTTCTTAGTCAACCTTCCGCCTTTTTTAGTGCCGCCTGGTTTCGTTTCCATACTCCGCAGATATGGTTCGTGCAGTTCCTCCTTGTTCGCATAAACACTCATTTCTCAGATGTCCGCCAAATGTATAACAACTCATCTTCTGTCCAGATTGAATTCGATAACATTTTTCCATCGAATGCAAAGCTGCAGCCTTTTCCGCTTCTGCGGGGTTTGTTGCAGGACCACCTAAAGTCCTTTCCCTCTCATGTTTTTATTGCTGCCGTTGCTTCGCAGGATCGCGAAATGGCAGGTATGGGAATTTTTTCGCCTTCACTGGGTTGGTCTTTTTCTCTCCGTCTCCGTCTTCCTGACTTCACTCCAATTTCTCTGGCTGAATTATTAGCAGTAATCTTAGCCTTACGAAAATTAGAAACTACCGTTTCCCTGGTTGTGGTTATGACAGACTCTCTGTCCATTTGCTCTTCATTATCGTCACCCACTGTATCTCGGGCATTACGCCTCTATAAGTTCCTGATCCCGCTCCATCTAAATTCGGTAAGATTGCTTTGGGTAATTTGGGTTGCTTTGGGTAATGCATCTTTGTGTCAGCCAATGTGTCGTTCTTTTGTTCCGTCAGAGCAAGGCAAGCCGTGGCCGGCGTGCGTTCGGTATCGTACGCGAAAACGGGGTGGGGTCCGGGCGGCTTTGAACTGTATCAGCCGCGGTTAAGCGGGGAGAACGTATTTAACTCTCCCTAGATTCAACCCCACAAACTACCGCTCAGAACTTTTTGTGCGTTATTACTGATTATTCTTATTGCAATCGACAGCATCTCCTGAAAGGAAATCATCCCACGTAATCTGCTGAAAGAATGAAGAAGGGCAGGTGCTTACCGCAAGCAGCCTAATTCGTGCGCGGGTGACTTTCCTACCAGCGTTCGCGCAGGGTTCCTTCTCCTTGTACTGCGTGACGCTGACCTTGAGCTGGTGGGTCATCGGTCCTATGCCCAAGGTGGCCAACACCTTAGTGCTGATGTTCTGCGCCCCGCGCTTCCAGGTCTCCGACCCGCAACGGCTGGCCTCCAGCTTTTTCTCGGTACAGAACCCAATTCTGATAACATTACGAGGGTACTTTATGACCTCCAAACAATATTTTTCGCGTTAAGGCCTGTACAAAAATAATATGCGAAATATCTAAACTGTCGCTTAAAAATGTCAACACACTTTTGGCTTCACTACGTAAGATGATGAGACATGCTGAAATGCGATTAAAACCAAGTTGTGTGGGGAAGCCAACCGTGTGTTCACATACTTAGGCGACATTTTAGGTAGTTTGCATAACTTACTGTTCAAGCGGTGATTCTATTCGGCAAAAGTGAACGCAATGTCTAGGCGAGCTTCTTCGGATTAGGCGGGTTCAATTTAATCACAGCGGGATCAGTATAGCTCCGAGAATACAAGTGCTAAATAAATGGCGCAGTGATGACAGCCTTGCTTTAGCCCTTTCACGTTAAACTTCGCACTGTGGCGGAAACGTGCGCCATCTGTGAAATCTTGTAAGCGCACCGACGTCATCAACATAACCATCCCCAAAACTTGATCGGCACTTGGTAGCACATCATGGACTGGACGGAAAGATGGCGTCGCCTGTGCCCAGTCGGACGTTCTCGAGGCCTTGCTGCTGGTGGTGCTTTCGGCCCCGGACCACGACGTACACTGTCGCCTGGCTCCCTGGCTGGCCCTCCGCTGCCAGGCTGACCGCGTGCGGCTGCGCTGGCTCTTCCCGGCCGTATGCCTCGGCGCCTTCTTGATGGCCACGCGCCTCCCAGCGGCGGTGGTTGCCGTCGACCTCTTCGCGGTCATCGAACCCGCAGTCCGCTACCTGGAGGTACGCGCTCCAACGAAGTAAATGCTGAACCTTGGGTCAATTGACTTGCCCTGGCGCTGAAACTTGAACGGTTCTGGATAGTGCGGATTTTAGAGCTTCCGTCGTGGGTCGTCGCAGTGTTTGTGAAGTGTGCGAGCAGTCCTATACAAAGAACGGCTTAGGTGCGGCTGAGGTCCGGTACTCCATCTGCTTTGCTATTCTGGCAAATTGTGTGGAATCTAGGCTTCGCGCCTTCGCTAGCGCATTCTTTTCTAGCCGCGAGACTTGCAGAACCAAGACATCTGTTGTACATATTCCTCCGCCTCAAGCTGGTGTTCTGACAGGCTCGGGTGGGACCTCTCCGGAAAGAACACTTCTGAATCACGGTAAGTGCAGCATTCAACTTCGCGTGTCCCAGACTGTGCACATCGGAGGTGAGCTAATAAAGAAACAGCCTGAAATGTTAGTGATATCAAGTTCAACTTTAAACGTGTTGTTGAAAAGCCAAAGAATTGAAAAATGAGTGATAGCCGAAGTAGAACGTTATTGCATCCAATGGATGTTGGATGCAACCTACGCCCCTAACTGCCACAGGCAGGGCATTAGGCCCTGGCGCTGATGGAACTGCCGCTCACTTGGCTTCAGTGGAGACTCCCTCGAAGTGGAAACTTCCTAAAGATTATCGTTAACCCGGATCATGGATAACCAAAAAAATCTGCATCATTATTTATTTTATTTCAATTCAAGGTACCGCTAAAGGCCCTCACTGATGCTTTTACATAAAGAGTAGAGGTTCGTTTATTTCCGATCTTTCACTTTTTTTCCCCTTCAATGGAGGAGACGTCGCAGCGTTCCCCGTTGGGTGACCCGGCGCTGCTCACGGTCGACGAAGCAGAGCGAGCCATCCTGGTGCTGCAACGCCAGGGGCTGCTGAGCTCGATCCCGCGCTCGCAACCGCCCTCATCGTCAGCACCGTCCACGCCACACAACCTGGCCGATCATCCGCTCAACTGGTACACTCCGCCCCGGTACCAGTGCCAGCCGCCCGCCAAGACTATGGCTGAGGCCATGGCTGCGGCGGCTGCGGCCAGGATGCCGTCCAATGCAGCTGCCCCGATGCAGGGCCCCTACATCAAGAGGATGCGACTGACATTTCCGCCTTGCGCGGCGAGTCTATAACACCATCGCTTTGACCTGAGAGCTCTTAAGCATGTTTTGTCTTTTTGCACCGATGCGACTTTTACTACGGTGTCGTATGTCGTAAAATTGGCTGTCTGGTAATAATGTTAACCCATTGGGCCTCGGACATAAGGAGCTTGGTTCCCGGTTAGTGGGCCCTCTTAAGAAGGAGCCATGTATAGTCTTGCGATCCAAGTAGGCTTCGGAGTGGAAGCTGTCGCGTGGCGTGCGATGCAGCTATCGTTTCCACATCGCCCGAGATACGGCAGTAAGTTCTACAGACCTTTTTCATTTGGAACCAGATGTGGGGAGAGAGGGAGCAGTCACCGTTAGAACCGCTTGCATTCATATTGCAGCACGGGGCATGATATTCTAAGATCACAACCTTCTCCCAAAACTTCTGTTGCACACTGTCGACACTGCTAATTGCACCATCAAACTGAAGCTCAGCGGCGAGTGTTT
The DNA here is from genome assembly GCA_030143305.2 of Amblyomma americanum. Taxonomy (NCBI): domain Eukaryota; kingdom Metazoa; phylum Arthropoda; class Arachnida; order Ixodida; family Ixodidae; genus Amblyomma; species Amblyomma americanum. The sequence continues at coordinate 410,392 of JARKHS020034069.1, forward strand.
CGTAGCAATGGCCTCTTCAATAAACTCGTGATCGTGTGCACTGCTTCTTTGATTAGGCGCTCACATTTTTCAGAAAATTTACAGCCGGTTTAGAGGTCCCAATGCATCCTTTAACCGAAACTATAGTTTGCTCTTCACGTTGTCTTAAACGGGGACAATTCGGAGCATCAAATTGCTGATGGTCCATCATCATCGCCATCGTCAGCCTTACTACGCCCACTGCAGGGCAAAGGCCTCTCCCATCTCTTTCTAATTAATCCTGTCCTTTGCCAGCTGTGCCCAACGTATGCACGCTAACTTCTCAATCTCATCACCCCATCTAAATTTATGCCACCCCCTGCTATGCTTGTCTTCTCTTTGAATCCACCCCGTTACTCTTAAGGACCAGGTTCAGCCGGCTTTACTTGTTTGTCGATAGTCAGTCTCTTTTCATCGCATTCTATACAGGATAGCCATCCTCATCATTCTGTTTTCATATGCGCGAGAAATGTGGAAAAGTGTAACGTTTCGAAACAATCTATGGCTAAATGTTAGCAACCTCAGACTAACTGTAAACTGTTTCGACCGACCTTAATCTAAACGTTATGCGAGGCCGAAAAAGCCGCCAAAAGGTGCTCAGCACAGCCAACCGACAAATATGAGCAGGACACCTGTCGGGTCCTGCTCTTCAAACGACAGAACATAGAGCCAATGCATAATGCTTCGAGCTGTAATGTATTTGACGCCCCTTCGTGCAGCTATACAGAAGCCGGACATAATTGGATAAGTAATGCTGGCATCGCTGGGAACGACTTGTGTATTTCCAATTTTGCCACTAGCTTTTCTATAACTAACGTTACTATTCTTACAAGGCACAAGAAGTCTGCATGGTAGTCCTAGGAGAAATAAGTTATTTGAACTAGCAGTAGACGAACAGCTCTCATAATAAGGTTTTGCACAAGTGGTGTCAGAACAAAATACGTCTTGGGACGAAGCCGTTCTACAGCCACTTTTGTTTTAGCATACAAAAGCAAAACAGAAATATAAATTCTCTACCAGTGTTTTGAAAACTACTGAAAAGTATCATTTTGGAAGGCAGCACTTGCGCATTTGCGGCACGTTTCTGGCCGCTCATGCTTGGGTGTCATTTTTTTTTCCTGCGCTACCCGTGAACCTGAATAATTGCTAGTGTGCTGGACGTAGCTTTTTAGATAATTTCATTTGCATTTGTTTTTAATTATGACAAGATTATGTGAACCCGGTTTTTGCTTTTAATGGCTTTTGCGCACCAGCGTTCCGCTTGCAGAACGAGAGAGCTGATTGGTACCTGTAATTTCGCTTCCACTGCCATACAAGACAGGAGTTTTTTTTTTATTTGCAATTCCTCAGAAATGGAATATCAGAAACAATGGATAGGTTCAGAAATTAAACGGGAAATATACATCGTCCATTCATAGTTTGGAGGCCTGAAAGCCATGGAACCAAGACCTGCAACAATGTAGTCTTTAAGATGTAAGGCAAGAAAAAGAAAGATTAGAACTTTTAGAAACATTCAGCAGAGTCTCAGGCACAAATTCACTGGCTTGTAAACAATATTACTTCTCGTGGTTGTTTCCTTGGGAATGCATTTTACTTGGCGCAATATACTCCCCCAGAGCAAACTTTTTTATGAAACAAAAACCAGCCGCACTACTCTCATGAGAAAGTCAATGATGAAGTGGCGGAGGTGTTTTCCTAGACTATACACGCCAATTTCAATCATTTGTCTTACCGGCTTCCACTGTTCGAGTTCCCTGCTTTTGTAGAAAAGCCGAGTACTGGTTTTTCCTTTATAGTACTGGTTTCGCTTTCAGGTAACTTGTTTGTCAAAGACACTCAATCGCTGATGTACTGCAGTGCGTTTGCATCTCTTCACTGACTTCAATTGTAAAAAAAACAGCTTGCCGCGTTTTATTCTCATGAAGTTAACTCGCTTTGTTTACAGTGAAAACACCTTGCAAACGTTTGCCTTGGGAAGGTAGCATAATGCGTGAAATTTTTTGCGCCTTTTTCTCCCTTCACTCTATGTGTTCATTCTATGCGCTTTCAAATTATATTCGGTAGAACTGCCAGCCAGTCAGGTCAAAAATTTGTAAAGTCGATCTCACGATATTCGATATAAGTGTCTTCAGGACCAAGGCCTGCGACGTGAAAGCGTTGTCCATATGAATTTCATTTTTAGTCCCCATTGTCAACGTATGAAATAAGTTACTCGCGCAAAGAAAATAGTATGTATTCTGAAATCTGCAAACCGCACCTTCTGTTGCCTTTCCGTCAGCGGGAACTGCTAACACGTGCGTCAAGGCGTTTGGGGACGTCGCCGACGCAGCTGCGATTTTTTTCCAGTGGTGGGGTAGAGCTTGTAGCGGAGAAACCGAAGATAAGCACTGCACTGACCTGGGATGTCAAACACAAAATTACTATGCTTAAATTTTGTACGTGACCGCACATGGGAAATCAGGCAGCGCATGAGAAGGATGAAATTCCTTAAATCGTAAACAAAATTCCTGCCTGTTGCGCTAGGTATCATGTGCTATGAAGACCGCTATGAAAACCCTAAAGTGCTATGAAGACCGCTAAAAGAACAAACATATTGTAAGACTGGCCTTCGGCTTTGGAATCTTCAGAGGCTGGCGCTTAACGAAGAAGACGACGAGAAGGGCCGAACGCTCCGTCCCTCGTGCGTGCTCTGGACTGACGGCTGCCTCAGGTCTGTGCCTGGACTGCACCGCTGGATGTTCATGACGCTGTGCTTTGCAAGACGTTCCTTATTACACTTCTATTTTTTCTCGGGAATAAAAAAAATTACGAAGTTCACAGGGACACATGAGCAATAAAAAAAATGCTACATTCCATAAATTTCAAAGCATTTAAAGCATTAATTCAATTTTCCTCACAGCTCTGAAGGTCGTCAGCGCCTACTGTTGCCTCGGCGATAATAAAAAATATAGCTACGGCGCCTGCACTCAGTGAGATAAAGAAGACATATTGCCTATCGAGAAGAAATGCATTCTTTCGTTTGCCATCAAATTTCACTCTTTTCTTCAATTTTAGTTTTGTTTGTCTTTAGTTCGCACCAATGCAATCTTTTTCTTTCTTAATACGCCGCGAGGATAGAAGTCGCAGTATAAGGAGTTTAGCGCCTCAAAGCACACAGTGGCTGTGACAGGCACTATACTGAGAGCGCTGTGCATTAATTTAAACCAGCTGGTCTTTTCTTACGCGTGCAGACATCGCCTAGCATTCAGGCGTACTGGCATTTCTTTTCCGTCGAAATGCTGAAGCGCAAAAAAGCATTTTGCTCTCTGAAATTTAGGACTTCGTGGACAATTCTCGCGGCACCTTAATCACAGAAAATTGCAGGCATTACTACACCGGCAACAACGCAGGATAAAGCTATATATAAAAGCTGAACGAAATCATTTGCTTAAATAGCGACACCGTGACGCAGTATATATACCCCCTGCAATCTTATCTTTAGAGGGCTTAAAGGTTCAGCGGAAAGCAAGCAGTTCCGTAGCATCACTCATGAATGCGGCAAAGCTGTTTTTTCTTGTTTTGTGTCTGCTTACATGAGTACTATCTCAAATATCTCTTAAGCAAAAAAAAATGACTTTGGGTTAACTGCAGTTAAACCCGAAGTGACGCGATAGCTACAGCTGACCGAGGGGAACTTGCGCAGTCTTTCGCCTCTGCGTTTCGCGGTACGTTCCTTCTTCATCTTCTTCCCTGGACGTGGATTCACTCTCTCTACTCCTCCCCCACCCGGTTTCGCCGGCACGCCGCGCCGCCGGCAGCTACCACGGTGGCCACGGCGCCGCCACGCTGAAGGCTCGAAATGCTAGCGTAATGTTGGCGTAATGTAGGCGCGCGACGCACACACCAGCTGCGGGCTATGACGTCACTCCGCGCATGCGCACAGCTGGCGGAGCGGTGGTGCCATGGCTCAGCGCGCAGCCACGCTGACCTCGCGAAGTTGCTGGCGTAGTGCAGCTATCGCTACAATAAATTTCACTATTTCACTGGTCTAATATAGTTGAGGCAAGCATGCCAGAGGGGAAAGGTCTCTGTTATATAAAAGGAATGATGGCAGTGACGATGCCGTCAGTACACAATGCTTTTTGTTTGCACTAACCAGAGTACGTACATAAGACTGCTTCAGATTGGGCTAGTTGGTTATTGTCATGGTCACAATTGCATTGTCGCGCTTTGAAAAAACGCAAAATAAAAGACATAATTAAATAGTGCTCCAAGAACACAGTTGTTACACTGAGCAATCAAGGGAAGCCAAAAGTGGGGCTCGTTGTGACATACTCTAAAGAAGCCGACAGTCACAGAAACGAAGGAACACAGGGGATTTTTTAAAAATAGTTTTTGGTGTTCAGCAAATGGATATTAATGGAGTAAATATTTTTAAAACTGATCTAAAAGCTCAGAAGAAAAACAATAACATGATGCCGGGGGATTTCATCCGACGACCTCCAAATTTCACGTCCGGTGCCCAGCTTCGGCGAAAGCTGTCCACTCTGCTTTCGCAGGTATTTATGTGTAGTTTAACCGAACAATGACAGTGTTCACCAACGCCACCCTCGTTCAAAGCGGCGGACGTAGTACGTCCTGTATTACCGCGAGCGCCACGTAGGAACGTGGTCGAACGGTGAGGGTGGAAGCTGTGTGAAAACCCTCTTATGCTACCTTTGGCATCAAGACTGCCAGAATCGACGGCGGCATCGATGCAATGGCTTAAACGAAAACATATCGCAGCGTCTTCGACTTTGTTATAACAAGGTTGACATAGCTGAATTAATCTTTCCTATTCTCGAAATAGGAGAAATCAACACAGTTGTTTTTAAGAGGGACTGTAGAGCTGAGAGGTGAGCCAGGGCTAAAACTCAGGCCTACTACTCTCCATTGGGAAAGAGCGTTATGATGTTTTACATTCTCACCTGACTACTGATATTCAAAGCATATTTTCTCATGGAGGATATTTGTGCATTACGAATATCTAAAACTTTAATGCAAAAGAGAGATATGAAGAGAGAGGGGGAAATGCAGGGATGTTAACCAGAAAGGTTTCCAGTTCGCTATCGTGCACTGGGGAAGGAAATGAGGGGATTAAAAAGGAAACCCTAATGCAATGTTACTAATGTAACTTATGATGAAAGTCGAATAGAAGTAATGGGAATTATGGAGATGTTAATATTACGGTGAGGGAAACATACAAACACGTAACTACTACTTTGCAGCAATCAATATTTTACATATTGTTTCTGCGATTACCCTCTTGCACAGCCCACCAAACTGTGACTTGTTAGTTTTTCTGTGCGGTGTAGAAATAGCAATAAACACTTACCGCCATTTGCGATGTCTGTGTAACGCGAAATTCGGCGACAGCTATTTGCGATTTGGAATGTGCTCTTCGCTCTGCAGTCTAGCGGCTTCCCCGTAGAGAAGCAACATTTTTGACAAACATTTTTCTTCAGGCTTTTTTTTCGAAATTTTAGAAAAAAGGGAACAGACGTAATTTACTGTTGTGTTTTACAACAGTTTATGGTCGAACATCCTAGCAGTAACTCTCATAATGTAAATCATAGGCGTGAAATATTTACTGCCCTTTCACGAACAAACGCATAGTTAAACAGATCGAAGGCATTCAGAAGCATCACCGCAGAAGCGACCGCTTCTTAAATAAGCCCGGCATTCTTCAACTGTTAAACTTTTACGGCTATTAGAACATTGAATACTAAAATGTAACGTCTCCTATGCGGCTGCTATTTTTCATGAGCACAAGATTTTGCTGCAAAAAATTCAGTTTAAACAAACTGAAACCTACACTATATTCTAAGTCCTCTTTACAAGTTGGTACAATAAAAGTAGTTCCGTCACTGCTCCGACTACAAAGAAGGCTACCAAACGGTGAAACGGCCGGCTAAGTACTACCTCTCGTTCAGAGTCAGTGTCACTGGGATCGTCTGAAGCCATCATCGTCATATTGAAGTATGCGTGCACGAAAACAATATTTTTCAGCGTTTCATTATATACTGCTCGTGCGCAGAGTAAGAATGTTGGCGCAAAAGCCGCACCAGTTCCCCTTACAAGCAGCTGGTAATGGTGAAATCTGTAGAACATATCTAGCCAATGGCACCCCAGGTGGACCAGATGGTAATATCATAAGCGTAGATAGTATAGCCGATGCCTTCAATAGCCTCGAGTGCTTTTTCCATGCGGATCATAGCTATATTGAAGAGGAGAGGAGAGATGATAGAGCCTTGGGGAGTGCCTTTGTTGGGTGTCTGCTCTGTGCCGGAGCGGACATCTTCCTTGCCAATCGTGGCCGTGCGGTTGCTGAGAAAGTTTTTGATGTAGTTGAAGGTCTTGGGTCCGCAATCGACGGCGTTGAGCTCTTTCAAGATGGCGTCGTGAGAAACGCTGCCAAAAGCGCCTTTCAGATCAAGTGCCCTTGCCGACAAAGAAAACACCCTACAAGAGGCAGTCAATTGCGTAGAAAGACAAGCAGCAAATTGCGGCCTCCGCTGCGCACCCGACAAATCCGAAATTATCCGCATTCAGGGCTATGCCTACAAATCTCCCGGCGACATAGAGGTTTACCTCGAAGGCACGAGCATAAAGGAAGTCCCTCTTATCCGCATCCTGGGCCTTTGGCTTCAGAGCGACAGGAAAGCCAACCACACGTTACAGCGTCTCCGGACAACTGCCCTCCAGATCTCCCGCAAGATTTGGCGCATCACCCGCAACCGAAAAGACATGAGAGAGGAAGATACAATTCGACTGATACAGGCTCTAGTTATGAGCCGCCAGTCATACGGTCTCCAATTCCTACCATTTCTGAGTGGTAGCCTAGTGAGAGCCTACAAACATGCGTTAGGCCTCCCGATGTACACGGCCAGCTGCCACCTCGAGGACCTGGGACTGACCAACACAATAGAAGAAATTTGAGAAGCCGTCCTAGCATCGCAAAAGGAACGCCTCCTCACCACCAAAGCTGGACGCGCAATCTTGGAAAGAGTGGTTTCCCCGGCTGACATACGCGCCGTCCATGACAACCGAGACCTACCCTCAACTCTGCGAACTCGCGTGTATGTAGCTCCACTCCCGAAGAACATGCACACGGACTCACAAAAGAGACGACGAAAGGCGCGAGTGGACTATCTGCGCCGCACACATCGACAGGCACAAAATGCTGTATACGTCAAGGCAGCAATGTACCCCGATTCAACAAACGCGGTGGCGGTCGTCTTGGACACCAATTTCAAGGAAATCGCCAGCGCCTCCCTAAGAAACTGCTGCAATTGCCCTCGCAATCTGTCACGGCGATGCTACGGGAAATGCGTTAAAAATTATTACCGACTCCCAGTCCGCGTGTCGCCTCTTCCTCTCTGGCCGACTTCCACACTCCATCGCTCCCATTCTGACTACCCGACAAGTTCAAAATTCCACATGCAAGCACCAAATCACTTGGACTCCTGGGCAAGCGGGGCTTGTTGCAAATGGGTCGCAAGCCCCAAGGGTAGCGTTGGCCTGGCGGCCTGGGGCACAGTTGGTAACATCCGAAGGTCCTGGCAAAGGATGAGTCGACTGCCAACAGAACAACTTGTTTATTCTAGCATCGCAAAAGAGCAGCCGGTCAGGGCGACCACGTTACTCGACGCAAGAAATCGAAGCCTCTTCTTGGCGTCCGGGGCAGCTGCGTTTATACCCTCGGAGTCGAGGGCAAGAAGGAACGGCTCGGGATGAGGCGCACGAGACGGCGACGCACGGACATGTTGAAACGTGACGTGACGCGTCCGCCGGGCCGGCGCCGGTCAGACCTCCTCGCCTCCCAGTTGGGGAGCTCCTCTCCCCGGCTGCCGCGCTTTGACAAGCGTGGGCACCAACATGCATACACACACACGCACACACGAAGACACGTGGCATTGAAACCTGCCTGGACGCGCTTGGCGGGAGGCGTTGCGGCAGCACTGAACGGGCCAAAATGACCGCCACTTTGAACGAAGCCCCGGCGTCCGTTGCATCCGCGCCGGCTATACCGCGCGTCGTAGGCGAAACGTAACAGACCGCCCCGCCGGGAGAAGGAGATCCCGATGGTCAGGGGACTGCATCCGCTGTCCGGAGGGATGTCGCTCGATGATGCTCGTAATCGAAATCGGTCGTCCCTCGGCGTTGCTTGAGCGCAGCGCACAGAGAAGGCCTCGTTCTCAGGTTCAGGTTCACACAGGACACTGCAAAGTGACTTCGGGAGAGTTGCCATTTTTGTTCTCGTTCCCAGCAAGCGTTAGAACTACGCCGAAACGCAACCGCTCAGTCAGCAAGCACGAGACAACCCTCACTAAGCTCTGCCAGGCTCTTTCCCCTTTTATACTACTGCCTAGTTCCTTACAGTAGTCAACCAGCACTCAGAACGCGTCCACAAATGAGAAAATTGCACTAGAAAGCACGTCATCACTTTGAAACACTAAACAAAAGCAATATGTTAAAAATCCTGCCTCAAGAAAAAAAACATCAGTAACAAACAACTTTGAGGCGGATTCCTACGTTAGGGGCCTCGACTTAAGCCATCGGCGTTACCGTTGAGACTCCCCTTTTTGTAACGCACCTCAAAGGAATATTGTTGCAAAGCGAGGCTCCAGCGCACGAGGCGGCCATTTTTGGGAGAGATGGTCTGCAGCCATTCGAGAGGGCAGTGATCCGTCTCAATGATAAGCCTCTAGCCGGCTAGGTAGCATGACAATTTCTGAACGGCCCACACGAGACACGCACACTCTTTCTCGGTGGCGCTGTACGCCTGCTCACGACAGGTCAGCTTACGACTAGCATACAGGACGGGGTGTTCCACTTCTCCATTTTCCCGTTGGCACAGTACAACGCCCATGCCTCGCTCACTAGCATCGCACTGAACAACGAACCCTTTTGTGTAGTCTGGCGATCGTAGCACAGGCTGGCTTGTTAGGGCGCTCTTTAGGGCGCTAAAAGCTCTTTCCTTTGTCTCGCCCCAGACGACTGTTTGGGGCTCTGTTTTTCTTAGAGCATCCGTCAGGGGAGCCGCGATATCGGAGTACCCGGGGATGTACCTCTGATAGTAGCCGGAGACACCTACGAACGACCGAATATCGGTCTTCGTGCGCGGTTGCGGGAAGTCTCGCACAGCGGCCACCTTTATTTCAGAGGGGCAGCGACGACCCTGTCCAATCACGTGACCGAGGTAGACAACCTCGGCCTGTGCTAATTGGCACTTGGGAGCCTTGACTGTCAAGCCCGCTTCGCGCAGGCGGGTTAGCACTGCCCGCAAGTGTGCCATATGCTCAGACCAGGATGCGGAGAATATCGCTACGTCGTCTAAATACGGTAAAGCGAATTCTTCCTGTCCCCGCAACACTTTGTCCATGAGGCTTGAAAAGCAGTATGGCGCGTTCTTCAAACCAAAACTCAAAACTTTAGGACGGAATGTTCCCATTGGGGAAATGAACGCCGCATACCTACTAGCCTTTTCTGTAAGTGGAACCTGCCAATAACCCCTGACAAGATCTAGGGTGGAAATAAACTGAGCGCTACTAACTTTCTCAAGGCGCTCCTCGATGTTAGGGATCGGATAAATTTTATCCTTAGTGATGGAATTAAGCCTGCGGTAGTCGACGCAAGGACGAGGTTCTTTGCCCGGTACCTCAACTAAAATCAAAGGGGAGGTATAATCACTCTCACCCGCCTCAATAACACCGAGCTGTAGCATTTTCTTTACCTCAGCCTCCATAATATCGCGCTGGCGGGGTGACACCCGGTACGCCTTGGATCGTACTGGCTCTGGGGAGGTAAGTTCTATTTCATGAGTAAGGACAGAAGTCCTACCAGGCCTCTCAGAGAACTGACCTTGAAACTCTTGTAAGAGTTGGTGTAGTTCGGTTTTCTGCTCAGCCGACAGCGGTGCTTTAATGATTAAGTCATTAATGACCTGATCAGTGTCTTCCCTGTTCGTCACTGAGCCTAGTCCCGGAAGCTCGACCGGAAGCTCTTCAGGAACGTTTACCATCATACACACCACTGCTTCCCGTTGTCTATAGGGTTTGAGCAGATTACAGTGGTAAACACTCTGTGCTTTCCGTTTTCCTGGCAGACTCACCACGTAGTTAACGTCCGACAGTTTTTGAACAATCCGTGCTGGGCCCTCCCACTGCACGTCGAGTTTGTTTTTTAGCGATGTGCGCAATATCATTACCTCATCGCCCACCTCAAAACTACGGGCCCTGGCTGTCCGATCATAATAAACCTTGGCCCTCTGCTGGGCCTTTGCCATTGCTTCACCTGACAACTCCTGTGCCCTTCTTAAGCGTTCGAGGAGCCTAAGCACGTACTCGACCACGACTGTGTCGTCGCCCCTGCCTTCCCACGAATCTCGAAGCATGCGAAGCGGAGACCGCAGCGAGCGACCGTACACCAGCTCAGCTGGCGAAAACCCCGTAGCCGCATGCGGCGCGGTCCTTAATGCAAACATCACCCCAGGCAGACACAGCTCCCAATCACTTTGTTGCTCAAAACACAATGCTCTCAACACGCGCTTCATGACGGAGTGGAGCTTCTCAACGGAATTCGACTGTGGGTGGTACGCTGAGCTGTGTAACAGCTTTACCCCACACCTTTCGAGAAAGGCTGTCGTCAAAGCGCTAGTAAACACTGTGCCCTGATCTGACTGGATTTCCGCAGGAAAACCAACTCGCGCAAATATGGACAGTAGTGCATTGACTATCTCAACTGAGCTGAGTTCTTTAAGCGGCACTGCTTCAGGGAACTTTGTCGCTGGGCAGATCACAGTCAAAATGTGTCTGTACCCCGTGGCTGTTACCGGCAGAGGTCCCACTGTATCCATAACGAGCCGTCTAAAAGGCTCCGTAATGATAGGTGCCAACTTCAACGGCGCCCTCGATTTGTCCCCTGGTTTGCCAACCCGCTGACAGGTGTCACATGTCCTCACAAAGTGTTCTGCGTCACAAAAACACCCTGGCCAATAGTAGTCTTGCAAGAGACGGTCCTTAGTCTTCTTAATTCCTAGGTGTCCGGACCACGAACCGCCATGCGACAAGCGCAACAGATCCTGACGGTAGCACTGAGGCACGATCAGCTGATCGAACTCCACTCCCCTGCGGTCTAGATACTTCCGGTACAGGACCCCACCTCTTTCCACAAAACGAGCATTTTTCTTGGCGATACCTTCCTTGACATTGCAGCGCATGTTTTCTAGGCTGCCATCCTTTTTTTGCTCGGCTATCAAAGCCGACCGGCTGACTTTTAGCAACCTATTAAGTCCATCTGACGTAGGCGCGATGAGCAAATCTGCAGATAGCTCTTCTAACTTTCCCGTGTCGGGCATTTCCTCTCCAGTACCTGGTGCCTTCAACGCTACAGGCTCAATTTTATTCAGTTCGGACGTGCTCTGAATATCAGCTTGCTGCGCCTCCGACCCTTTCTCATTGTTCGACAACGTCGGCCCCGCAACTACCGCCTTTGCAGCGAGCTCCCGAACTCTCGATCTGGTTAAGGCCTGAACGCTAGCCTCACCAAACAAAAGCCCCTTTTCGCGCAGGAGGTGATCGGACCTGTTCGAAAATAGGTACGGGTACTGGGGGGGGGGGGGGGGGGGGGGCAGCATAGACGACACTGCGGCCTCCGTCTCAATTGCTCCGAAAGGTCCTTCAATAAGCACTTTTGCTACGGGCAGACACACGCTGTGAGCTTCCACGGCTTGCTTGATCCATGCGCACTCGCCCGTGAACATATCGGGTTCTACGTAAGAGGGGTGAACTACATCCATTGTAGCTGCGGAATCACGAAGCACTCGGCACTCTTTCCCGTTCACGAGGAAGTCTCGCATGTAAAACTCGAGAAGCTTCATGTTCTAGTCAGTGCTGCATAATGATAAAAACACGACTTTTGTTTTTGTTTCTCGACACTGCGCCGAAAAGTGACCCGGTTTCTGGCCCGTATAACACACGCGCGCTTGCCTCGTCTCGAACCGCTTTCTGCGTTCGGCTTCGGCTGCCGCCGTCTCCTTACGTTCGGTCGGACTGCTTTCACTCGCATCCGCACTACGTGTGTCCCCCCTTGCTCTCATGGGTGTGAACTTCGGCCTCTCAGACTTGGAGACAAATACACCCTTTTGACCGTCCTTAGCTCCGCGAGCCCGACGCGTCACAAACTCCTCGGCTAGCTCGCGGCTTTAGCCACTGTACTAACGTCCGGCCTATCCAAGACCCAGTACCGCACGTTCTCAGGTAACCGACTATAAAACTGTTCCAGCCCGAAACACTGCAGAATTTTCTCGTGGTCACCAAACGCTTTCTCTTCTTTGAGCCACTCCTGCATGTTTGACATAAGCCTGTAGGCAAACTCTGTATATGACTCACTTCTGCCTTTTTCATTTTCCCGAAACTTCCGACGGAACGCCTCCGCTGACAGCCTGTACTTTTTTAGCAGACTCGATTTCACTTGGTCGAAATCCTCTGCCTCCTCTCTCTTCACGCGAGCGACTACGTCGGCCGCCTCGCCGGGTAACAAAGTGAGCAAGCGCTGTGGCCACGTTTCCCGAGAGAACCCCTGCTTCTCGCACGTTCGCTCAAAGTTAACCAGGAACAAACCAATGTCCTCTCCAAGCTTAAACGGCCGCATCAGGTCAGTCATTTTGAACGATACTCGTTCTCCTGCACCGTGTGCCTGACTTCCATTACGAGCGCGTTCCATCTCTACCTCGAGACGCTTCATTTCCAAAGCGTGTTGACGGTCGCGCTCTTCTTTCTCTTTATCTTTTTGTTCTTTCCGTTCGCGCTCGTCTTTCTCTTTACGTTCGCGCTCGTCTTTCTCTTTTTGCTCCCTCTCCTCAATGGTTTCAAGGCATTCCGACAGCTCGTCATCCTCAGCCTCCAACTCAAGAATAGCCCTTAGCAGTTCTGGTTTTCTGAGTGTGTCTGAGACATCCAGACCCAACTCTCTTGCAAGCTCCAGCAATTTCGGTTTGCGCAACGACTTCAAATCCATGGCTGCTCCGAATGCTGCTTTCTCTACTGCCTACTATTGTCTTGCCGCAAACTAACCCGGCAGCAACGACAACACAATTACCAGCTCTGTTTCTGACACTAACAGAAGCCTGGCAAAACTCAGAAGAAGAAAGTCCCGCACTCACCAAACCTCGCAGCCAAGAATTCAGCGCAGTCGTTCCGCTGCAGGCAACCAGTCATCACACAGGGCTCGTTGCACTGCTCCCGGATGGTCGTTGTGCTGTTCAGCATACAGTCGACCGCATATCTTCGCTGCTGGCCTCCGTTGTCGCGATCTCACCGCTGGCAACCAGTTGTTGCAAATGAGTCACAAGCCCCAAGGGTAGCGTTGGCCTGGCGGCCTGGGGCACAGTTGGTAACATCCGAAGGTCCTGGCAAAGGATGAGTCGACTGCCAACAGAACAACTTGTTTATTCTAGCATCGCAAAAGAGCAGCCGGTCAGGGCGACCACGTTACTCGACGCAAGAAATCGAAGCCTCTTCTTGGCGTCCGGGGCAGCTGCCTTTATACCCTCGGAGTCGAGGGCAAGAAGGAACGGCTCGGGATGAGGCGCACGAGACGGTGACGCACGGACATGTTGAAACGTGACGTGACGCGTCCGCCGGGCCGGCGCCGGTCAGACCTCCTCGCCTCCCAGTTGGGGAGCTCCTCTCCCCGGCTGCCGCGCTTTGACAAGCGTGGGCACCAACATGCACACACACACACGCACACACGAAGACACGTGGCATTGAAACCTGCCTGGACGCGCTTGGCGGGAGGCGTTGCGGCAGCACTGAACGGGCCAAAATGACCGCCACTTTGAACGAAGCGCCGGCGTCCGTTGCATCCGCGCCGGCTATACCGCGCGTCGTAGGCGAAACGTAACAGGCTCGAGGGAAACGAGGCCGCGGATAGTCTAGCTCGAGGATATACTAACCGAGCGACTAACCTCCCCGACCTCACCGCTCTCTCCTCTACGTACGGTGAGCGCCTTCTCCTTCTCCGAACACAAAGATAGGTCTATCCCCCAGCTCACCGTAAGCTAACGGCGGCAGAGGCGAGGGAATGGCGACAACTACAGACGAACACCTTTCCTAACCTACACAAGTACCACATCATCTTCCCCGACAGATATGACAGAATCTGCCCCTGGTGTGGCGGAATTCCAACAACATATGTAACAAGGGGCTGCTCCGGTCCCAAGCCCCCCGAACAAGACACACATCACTCCGAGGAACAGTGGGAGTCTGCCCTGCTCAGCTCTGACTTGGCGACGCAGCGAAAACTGATATCCCAAGCAATAGCAACAGCGGTAGACATTGGGGTCCTGAAATAAGGACTCCACCCAAAATCTGTATTTTCGCCTCTCTATCCTACCTTTTTGGAATAAATGTTTTCTACTACTACTATTACTACTACTAGCCAATGGCATCACCGTTTTACTGGCGTAGATTCCGTCAAACCATGTTGAAGGAAGCATGTGGCTCGTACAGGCAAATATTCCAGACATTCACAATATGCCTGAGTTGGTCGCTTATTCTGTATCACCGGAGTACACTCTTCATACTTAGTATTTCAAACGCATACAATGCTCCGGGATCCAGTGAAACGCAGACAAGACTTCGTCGTCAGCCAAATTTTCTCCGTTATGCGTTGGCATAAGCAGTTCTGCTGCGCACTGCCTGAAATGAACTGTAAACTATTTGCGTGTTTCCAAGGCTTTTTAGGAAAAACACCGCTGATTTTGCAAAAGGACACAGCACTGCGCATTCGAGCGGATTTCTTTCTCTCATCGGACAACAGGTCTTGGTCACTTTCTGCTGCATTGATAGCTTTGCGATGGGCTTTAGCAACATATGGCGAGATTTCAATGCGTCCCAGAGCGCATCTTCTTCGTCCACAACGTCAAGCGTTAGAGCCCTGTCGAACATAAATTTTTCCATTATGGCAATTATCTGCAAGAGCTTCTTGTTTTACAAAAGGCTTTCAAAGGAGATACAAGCACCACTCCATGTTGCCTTACTCGGAAACTTAAGGCTTGTGCTCGCACCTTTGCTTTAGTTGACTTCCGGCATTTCCTTGAATGTGGCCAATACGTCGTGGGTTTTCTTTGCTTATTTGATGGCGTCTTTCTCCTGCTTGAGCACGTCGAGTATTTATACTAAGAGTAAAGAGGTAATTCATGAGCAGGTTCAGGGAGTGTACGGCACAACTAATCGCTGTGACATAAGGAAATTACCTCAGTAAAAAGAGCACATGCCGCTTTCGTGTTGCTGGCATTGTTGGTTACCAGCGCCCCTACCTTGCCGCTACCAACCGATTCCATAACAGCACAGATTTCTTCTTTCATGTAGACCACGGCATGCCTGTTAGCACCGGTGTGGATTGGCTTGAAAAAATTATTAAATTTAAAGACAGACTATCCTTGCACGTTCGCCCAGCCGTCAGTGACAAGAGTGATGCGCGAAGCCTTTTCTATGCTTTCTTTCAGAGATATGGTAGCCGCTTCGTACTCTGCATCTGGCAGTGGGCCAGCCAAGCTATGCCGTCTTGGGGGCTTGTAAGAAGGCCTTCGTACTTTAAATGCAGCCTGCCAGCATTCTTTTGTCACTAAGGTCAACGGAGGGTTAGAAGCTTATATAGCATTTGCCACCGCTTTTTCGGTGTTCTGCGCTTGAAGTGTCATTGTATCGATGAACTGAGTAACCTTTTCACTCGCTGACATTTCGCTGCTTACTGCACTGCCCGCTTCGTCTAAACTTCGACTCTTACCTAAAGGTCTGCGAGAATGGCTTACTTCAAGTGATGTGACAAAGGAAATGACATAGTCAATTGCAGACCCCTGCTGACGAAACTTGTTCATTTCTTGGGGGTACTCATTGTGGCTTTCGATAAACCATGTTATGCCCTTGTGGGTCATACCCTCCATAAGTTTACCTACATAATTCAGTAGGGGCAACGGGCCGCAAATATGAGTAGTTAGTTGGCTGCTTAGTGGGTTACAAAATGGGAATAATTTTAGCCAGCTTCCACTTCGCAGGTTCCTCACCAGTAAGCCAGGAATACTTGTAACATTCTAGCAGGCGAAGCCGACAGCTATGAGGTAGCTTTGCAAGAGCTTCATACCTCACTGCCCGGAGACGTTCTCTCGTTTGACTCAGCGATAGCCGTGTTTAGCTCCAATATTGTGAACGGTTGGTCCATCGCAGGTATGGCCACCTGTGGGAGGTACGATTGGCAGTTTATGTTTGGAGTCGAAGGCTGTGAACCCGCTGATAGAAGCCTGCAATATTCTTTCGAGGTTTATTTTAGAGATTTCTCTCCATGCAGAGATAGTGCGGCGAAAGGGTGAATCTGGTGTGGAGGCGTTCGCATACCTCTAACAGTCCGCCACATTTTGGCGGAACGTTTTCGTACATCCACTGTTGAACAGAAGTTGACACGTTTGTCGAAGAAGTTTGTCTAGGTAGCGCCGAATATGTCTTTGGGCCTGTCGGCAGGCCCGAAGATCCTCCAGGCTTTTCGTGAGCAAAAATTTCCTTTCGGCACGCCTGCGCATCACGCATAGCCTTTCGTATTCCTCATCATTTGACGGTACTCCGTCATTTTTGGCTGTGATTTGGAGACCAATTCCGCGTTCTGGTTTGCAGCTGTAATTCCCCTGATCGTTGCATTCTTGTAGGTGTCCCAACTGGTATACTTTTTTAATTGTCCTCCTTGAGAATTGGGTAATGATCAGTGCCACGTGTTTCTAAATCAGTATACAGTAGAAGTTTTGAGTATCTGCACTTCTTGCAAAGGTCACATCAATGCAGCTAGCAGTCGTCACGCCTCGGATGTAGGTCATGCTGCCGTCGTATAGGGGCTCAATCAAATACTTTGCGAAACGGTCGGCAAGTTTCCCACCTTGCGCACATGTGTGGGAGCTACCCCAGGTTTGATTCTGAGCGTTAAAGTCTCCATAAATAATGTGTGGCGAAGGCGATGGCGATATTAAATTTTCAAGCCTCGATATGTCTAATGGCTTGCCTGGCTCCAAATATACACCAGTGAGAGTGTAGACTTGCCTACCAATTACTGTCAGGGTACACACGTAATCGTTGTCGCTGTAAGACGGGAAATCAACCAAGGAAGCCGGAATGTCCTTGCGGAAGCCTACCAGCAACCTGCTGAAGCCATCTGGTCGCTGCGAATGAAGGAAGTGGTAGCCGTTCAAATGAAACTGGTCTCTAACACGCTATTCTAATATCACAATAAAAGGAAAGTGGAAAGCTGTCGAAAGTGTGGAAGTTTCGACTGCAAGCCACGAGCGTTCCATTGAAATATCGTGCATTTGCGGAAGATGTTGTGAATGGTTAGATGAGGTGAGGTTTTTGTTGCAGAAACCATGATTGCTGCTATGTTCAGATGCACCCCAGTGGGCCGCAAGAGGCTGACTCCAACGGCTCCATTGCCAGAGCACCTTTTACCTCAGGGAGCATTCTTGACGAAGGGTTTGCGCGTACAAGAACCTTGATGGCTGCAAACAGCATGGGTATCAGTAATCCCGAAATGTCTTCTTCTGTGCCAATTTGCTCCTGTTGGTACGTCATACTTTCACGTTGCGGTGTCTTAGGCTGAGGGCGAGAGTTGGCATTTGACGTGTTTTGTGTAGAAGATGGATTTAACTGCACAATAGGCGGAGCTGCAATGCAAATAGCTGCAATGCTTTTTATTAGCAACAGCAGCATAAGACTTCACAGCTGTCTTGCACTTTTGAGTTTGTTGATTTTGGTCTTGCATAGTTGTGAAGACAAGTTCAGGGTTAGGAGTTGGTTCACGACGTTTGGATGGTTTTCCTTGTACTTGTTCCACTCTATGTGCAAGCTTAGCGGCTTTCTTTTTGGGACACCCTCCATATAATGCAGTGTGTGAACCATCGTAGTTTGCCCATTTTGGATGCGCTCCCAACGTACATTTCTCGTGTGAATGAGGGCCAGCGCCTATTTTGCAGCGAAGGGGGCCGGTGCAATCTCCGGAGATGTGTCCCTGTCTCTGGCATTTGGAACATAGCATTGTTTCCACAGTATTCCCTTAGATGTTAAATGCAAAATCCCACTGTAACCCGTTTAGGCAGCATGGAATCTTTGGAGAATTCAAATAATATGTATGCGGTTGATATTTCTACCGTCTTCACGAACATAAGCGGTTAGTTTTCTTCCTGAAACAACACTTTGCTCACGGAGGTATTCGTGCAGGTTCTCGTTTCAGTAATTGAGTAATTCGAAATTCTGAACACAGCTATGGCTATCACTAACGACCGGCAACAAACCTCTAATTGCTTTAATTGCAACTAAGTGCCTAACTGCGCTATTCGAAAATTAATTACTGAAATTAGTTGACCAGCTTACAACTTAAAGCGATTCAGAGGTTTTCTAGTGTCCGCCAACACTGGTAGTACAGTGTGCCTCAAAGGCCATATTTTTACCACAAATAGCCTATTTTTGAAAATTTTTGAACGTCTTCACTGAAACACCTGGTATGTTGCGGGTCGATAGACTTCTTGCGTAGCTTCGACAAGATTGTATGTTACGCATGAAAAGGAGTATAGCCGGCTTTGCGCCGCGCTATAGTCGTGATTAGAGAAAGTGCTATTCAAACAAGTCAACCTAAACGTGGCCAAATACGGTACGTATGGTTGCATACTCGGATATAAGTCGTCAGCATCGATGTCTTCAGCAGGAATGTAATACCGTTGTAGGAATGGAAGGTCCTCTGCGCTGTGCGCCCCACGGCCCGGGGTATTATCAGTTCAAAGGTACTGAGGTGAGCCTCCTTTTCTGTCTTTCCGTCATGGTCAGTGCTTCATATGAGCACTTAGTGCGAGCAGCTCAGTGCGTGTTCGATTAGATTTACAATGGCAGTATTTAGCGCCCTCATCGCAGCATTATATAGCAGATGTGTCGGACAAGCTCCATCAGCCTCTCGCGACCTCTCCCTCGTACTGGCACACAGCAAGCATATTTTGTAGTATATCAATGATGATTATGAATTTTTATGACGCAAGGGCATCTGTGACCAAAGAGCGCCCGTGGCATAAGGTTTTCTTTGTCTCAAGGAGGGGTGGGGAGTCAAATACTCATTTCCCAAGCATTTCACCCTTAAGAACCCGAGCACCAGGCAGGGGAAGCTTGTACCTATTCTGTCACTGGTGGGTACCCGGCGGGTCGAACCCCGCACAACCCGCATGCGAGGCGGATGCTCAAACGACTAGGCCCTCGCTGCGGTATAGGGGACACAACCTGGGCCAGAGGGCGCTGCGGACGCCAGTGAACTAAAGCCCCTTGATAATAAGAAAGTTCCGCCAACCATTGAACTTTGCCGCCGCCGCGCGAACTCATCGCCTCCTCCTCGCCTCCCTGAGGGCCGGCTCTCCGCCCGAATTCCTGAGCGACGATTGGTCTCCCTGCCGTTGCCCTTGAACACGCGTGGTTCCGGCGTTTTGCTTGTGTTTTTATTTTTCCGCCGCGCCATTTTTCTCCTAGGCTCGGCGAGCGAATATTACAGCGCCGTGCTTTTATTGCAACGTGCAAGCCCTGTGTCTTGCTGTTGCGCGTACAACAGCAGCAAGCGGCCTGATGATGGTTATGCGGTATTAATGATACCATATATATTCACGTTAGGGGATCAACCACGGCGTCATAAAAAATGGTTGACGCCGTTGCTTGGAAGGGAAGGCATCCTTCGAGGGTTATTTGCTGCTTCGTTTTTAGGTTATTTTGCATGTGAGGCCAGAACGGAACGAATCTCCAAAGAATCCACGCATTGCATCTTTTCTGCAAATAGCGACTGGGCTCAAAACGTGCTAATTCTTGCACCTGCAGCGTCGTCTCTATAACAACAAATTCGCAATTCTTAACAGGCAATCTTTTAGCGTAAGATCCCATTGTCCATCAACTTTCGGTTGCATGAAACTGCTGTATAGATGTACAAAGTGACGTTGATTTGAGCTATGACATACACCACTGTTGTATATCCTTGAGCATGTTTTTCTACACTGTCTTCAATACTGCATAGCACATTTCGGCACTTGTGTATATGCTGGATATTACGTGATACTCCCGTTTGTTACGTGTATCTTGTCAATGAAAGTCCTTTAGCGTGCGCGAAAATAAATCATCCTGCTGACCATGTTCTCATTTTCTTTAATGATACATTTTAGGTGATGCCTAACCAAAATACCAGCTTTAGATCCCCTACTACATACTGGAACGAAATTTCAGGGTCAAGTATAGTATTACATTTTCGGGAGGCGTTTATCTTGCCTAGAGATGTGGAATGCATTCTCTCATTGGTATACCGAGTATATTCTTTAGCTTCCTTGACACCAGTGCCTGATAATGTTCGATGAATAACTGTCCGCGCTCCTTGATCGCATTGAAAGGGCGCAACTGTATGTACAAGGAAAGAAAACCATTTCGAAGCAGTTCGTGTTAAGCCTAGTTAGAATGTTAGCTCTGTCGTGAGGTTTTTCTTTAAGTTTGGCTAGCTAGCATAACGCGTTTATGCTTGCCCTTAATTTTCCATCTATAATGCAAAGTTTGGATTTAACTGCAGTTAAATATTTAGCACTAATTAATTCGGGTCGATAACTATCAGACCTCATTTGCACTGAACCTAAGCTTTCGAAAGGTATATGACTCGATGCTATAATGCAAAGTGGGGCTTTGATTGCATATAGCTCAATAACGCTAATTAATAGGGATCACTTATTCAGAGCATTTGCATTCATCCTAAGCTTTTCAACGGTATGACTTTAACAAGGTGAAATGTTAGGCTGGTTGGTGCATGATCTTGTGCCAGGAAGCGCGCAGCACGAGACAAACCGTCGTGTCCCGCCTGTCCCTTCTTTGTCTCGTGCTGCGCTGTTCCTGCCACAAGGTAGATGACTTCATCGTCTAGCTTATTGTTTGGTTTTATACAAAATTAACTAATTAACGCAGATTAATTCGGATCGCTGACTAGCGCAGTACCATTACACTTGGCCTGTGCTTTCCATCAGTATATAACTCGATGCTCAGCGCAAATTTTGGTTTTAGTTGCAATTTACTAAATATCACTTAATTTGGCCCCCAGTAATTGGTCAAAATAAGTGTATAATTAACCAATCACTCAAACTCACGGTTGATCATGTGACATATACTATGCCCGGACTGATAGCTTGTCAGTAGCGAAACAGTGTCCCGCTTTGACCTTCTCTTATCTTGAACTTCAAAGCACCAGCCCGGGTCGTTTTCCGAAGTTTTACCGCGGTCTAAAAAAACAAACACAGAGAAAGTCAGAGGCAGTAATAGACCGGGAGCACAAAGTAAAACACCTTATCATGTGACTTAAGTGTCTGCAGTACCCAACTCGCCTGAAAGCTTTGTTTACGTCAGTGTGCCCCCTTCGCACAGTTCTAAGAAGAAACCAATCTCTTCATGAACGTTACTCTCGGCATTCTCAATGCTTTTCTAGCAATTTTTGAGAGATTTTGTGCACTCGTGAAGCGCAGACCCGGCCCAAAAACACGCGCTTCGCTCACTGGTGCAGTGGTGCGGTCGGCCGGCGGGCGCCAAGGAGAAAAAGCGCGTCGTGCGCAGAGCTCGCAGCCGCCGCGCGAGGATAATCGAGGAGGAAAGCGCGGCACGGAGGGGAGTGTCGCTACTTCCAAATTATCAAGGGGCTTTACAGTGAACACAGCCCTCTCCGAGTGACTCCTCCTAGTTGATCGGGCAGCACGGCGAGCTTCGCCGCTGACTTGTGTGCGTCTGCCTCGCCCGCACGGGAAGGAAACTAGTTTCGCGCGCGTGCGCTTCGGCGCCGTGGTGAGAGGAGCTTGCTTCGCGCACGCTATGCTCACTCCGCTCGTGCAAGGGTGCCTAGATGCGCGCGCGCCCGCTTAGGGTGAAGTCACCCTTTGAACCACTCGACGCCGCCTAAACCGGTTTTCGCGCGCTCCCTCCGCCATTGCTTTCCCCGCGTCGACCTCGCCGCTCTGCTGTCGTGCAGGCATCACTGCTGCGTGCCTGTGTTCGCGCGCCTGTCATTGCCGTGCAATGCCTGGATCTTGTGTTCCTCAGTGCTCCAACCATTCGAGAAATGGTTGGAGGATGTTCCATTTTCAAAAAGACCCGAAAATGAGGCTTCTGTGGCTGGTGCGGATCAAGCGTGACAAGTTGCAACCGACGAACTCCTCATGTATCTGTAGTGAAATTGCTGCGTGTTAGTTCAGTGCTGTTTTTGTTGCGATTTACCGCTTTTGCGTTTAGCCAGTTAAGTGTAGTACAACATATGTATTGGTCAGATGTCATTTCCGCACTATAAGTTTTACTTGGCGTAAAAAAAAAGGCACGCTTCAGCGCCGAACCGGCCATTGCCTACCGCTTACCTGTTTGCATCCGAAATTGCATGACACAATGTTTTCGCTCGTTAATGCGTACCAAACGTGCTTTCGCCGCTTCTGTTCATTAGAGAATAATTTCCTTTGCGGGGCGATTGTCAGCGAACCGCTGCCGGCACGAATCAAGGCACAGAGCACGAGAACAAGCGAGGACACATACGGTGTTGCAATTACTGTGCATCTGGGTCGTGTAGGAACCAATACGGATTAATTTACTTACGATTTTTGAGTTTTTGACACCTATGCTGTGTTGGGCTGCATGAGCTGACTGTTAGCCCGATGCTTCGTTCAACGACGCCGCTTTAGGTCAGTAAATGAGATTAACAGAATATGTTGTTACGTGCCGATCGAGGCGCTCATTAGAGTAATTCGACTGACATATTTGGACTGCCTTGTTTTCTTGCGTGCTTTGTTCATTGTTTTCATTCTCGAGCAGGAAATGTGGGGCTAATTCTAATAAAAAATTCATCTGCAGGTGCCCGCAAAACCAAGACGCTGTGTCAGTGACCGCGTCTGCTCAGTTTTTTTACCCATCCATTGCTTGGACAGAAGCTTGGACAGCTTGGACAGAAATCACCCGTTGCGTTTCAGCAATTCTATTAAACTTGGTCGTTTGAAATTAACTACAAAAGAAGTGAGCAAAATTAAATACTTTCAGTTGAGGGAGGTGTGCTCTAAAATAAACTTTCAAACTCCCCCATCCACGCAGTAGGTTGTGGCATTTTTCAAGCGTTTTGTTCGCCCTGAGTTTAAACATGCGTAGGAAGGACAGCACCAATACCCGCGGTGGTATGCAGAATATGCCTTGATATAAATACCATCGAGATTTAGCTCATCTTAAAAGCGGCTCAAAACTTTTTATTGCATGCTCCTCTGCTTAATAACGGTTCCCTTCGTCCTAATCTATCTGAAAACTGTAAATAAACGTTTACAGGAATTTTTTTTCCTCTGCATCCCTAGGAGGATGGTCGCTTGATGCGAGTAAGCTAGCTGACGACGCAAATTTATCTTAGGATTGAGTCCTGTTTCGACGCACCGACGGGGTCGGTGCATAAGAGATAGGTTTTGAACTATAGCGATTGTTTCAAGAGAAGCTTCACTGACATAATTGGCGCATATCTTGCATACCCGTTTTCCCTGTTACCGTCGACACCCTGATGTTGGCTGCTTGTCCCATTTTTAATAGCAGAAGGCTCTCCAACAAAATTTAGTATTCTATTCTCATTTAAAACAAAAGCGCAACGCAAGACTCCTTATTTTCTTATTTTGAGCGCCCGCGGCGAGCGAGAAGCGAGCAGCCCTGCCCCCACGATAACGAAACCTGCATGCCGCGGGAGTAAGAATGGCGGCCGCCGTTGCAGACGACGCACATGTCCTTACCCTGAGCGGGGGCGCACATCGAGGCACCCTAGCCGTTAGGAGAGAAGAGCGCGCCGGCTCGAGGGTATTTCTCGCGCTTTGACACTGCTGCGAAACTTTTTCACGCGCTCTCGTGTGCGCGGCGTCAAGCTAATAGTCCAAAAAGGCGCTGTTTTCGTTACGCCCTAGTTTGGTGCTCAGAGCGCATAACCACGTGGTGTACGAAGTGAAAGCTTAAAGCCTAGGGCTCTCGACTACTGAGCCGGAGTTCCCGGGTTCGAACCCGACCGCGACGGCTGCGTTTTTATGGAGGAAACGCTATGGCGCCCGTGTGCTGTGCGATGTCAGTGCACGTTAAAGATCCCCAGGTGGTCGAAATTATTCCGGAGCCCTCCACTACGGCACCTCTTCTTCCTTTCTTCTTTCACTCCCTCCTTTATCCCTTCCCTTACGGCGCGGTTCAGGTGTCCAACGATATATGAGACAGATACTGCGGCATTTCCTTTCCCCCAAAAAACCAATTATATATATATTATATATAAACTGCGGCACGAATGCCTTTCGCGTTTTTTTTTCTTCGTGTCTTCAAATTGTGCTAGCTCTGCTCGATCTACTTGCTTCAGCCGTGCGTGCGGGTGACATGTTTCTGCTACTTTTTCTTTTCCCTTTCCGCGGTGTTTCAATGGATTTGGCGCTAGGAGGCTCAACCCAGTGTCGCGGGGCGAATCCGCCGTGTTTAGATTTGTGCGAGATACCAAAGCACATTTTTCGTTGTCGGTGCGCATTAATTAATCCTCTTTTGTTGGCCTTTGAGAGTTTTAGTATGGGCGTGCGGCTGACACAACCAGTATGGTAGCGTATTGCCGTTCCTACCGGTGTCGCGCTTGCCTAGCCGGTTTTGCCATATGGTCGTGTTTACAGCAGATGGCGTATTTACCATACAGATGTTTAAAAATAATATCTGTTAATCCGGAGCCCTTCAAAGACGGCTTTGCACACAATCTACATACAGTCTTAGGACATTAAACTAAAAAACCACTGGCACAACTCAGTCCTGATGCGCATCGACAGGGCACGTAACACTATTCCGCGGCCGCTCGAGGTCTACAGTCTGTGGTCTGTAATCTGCAGAGCCACACTGCTGCCGTGTGTGTACGACAGGGACACAAGGTTAGCTCACATATGGAATCGTGCATCTTCGCCTTCGTAGTTGGGTGCGCTGCCAATTCACATGGTGTCGGCCGAATAAGTGAACTTATATTAAGCGCCCGCCAAGCTCTCTCCTGTTGCCGCAGGTAATGGATCATTAGTACTATTTTTTAATCAAAACTGCACCGCGCGATAATGTACCGGTACTTCGCATTGAACGATTCCTGCCACCTGGGTAATTTCTGTTGACAGCGCACACGGCAGTAAGCCAATGCGTCATTTCAGGAAACACGGTGCCGCGTGCCACTTCGACCACCGCGTGGAAATTTTTTTACACCGCGCGTTTTAAACGACGTGGAGGGACAAAAACGGCGCACTGCGCAGTCGTCAGGCTGTGCACGCATCCGCCGCGCCCGCGAGGAGACGAGCGCGAGCAGCACGCGAACACGGTCAAGGCGGAACCGCATGGCGCGATTTCAGGCGCGATTGACGCGCGGATGGTGGGACGCGCGCGTCATTTTGACGCGTGCCCAGTATGATCCGTCACGAAATCGCGCCGCCGCGTGCTCCTACTCGGAGGAGAAAAAAACGCCTCGCGCGGCGCGTCCGGGGCGCGTCCGCCAATCAGATTTCAAGTAAGTCACGTGGTATTTGGTCACGTGGCATTTTTGGTTTTTGGTTTTGCCACTAGATGGCCCTACTCTCTGCGCATCTCGACGGAACCTCTTCGCCGCATTTTTTTTTTTCGCTCTGCAGAACCGGCGCGCACGTGAAAAACACGTGCTACTGTTTCGTGCGCGCATCGTGTTCATCGAAAATGGAGAAAGCAGTCTTCAACGAGGCCCTTATCACGGAAGTGGAGAGGCGTCGCGTCCTGTGGGATATACGCGACCGCCTCTTCTGCTCTGTAGTAAGCGCCCGACACTCCATTTTCTATGTCGAGTTGTAAACAAGCAGCGGCCTCTTGGCATGCAGAAAGTACATAGTCGCAGTTTCGCACACACTCTTCCTGCTTGAAATTAAGCTTGATAAATATACTTCGGAAAAAAAAATGTCGTTGTGTAATTACACTTAGATTATTTCTATTGCAGTGTTGTGTAAGTTTAAGGGCATATTACATATGCGGTAGCAGGGACAATTCATGTCGTTGGGAGTTACGTTGTCTGGCAACCCGGAAAACGCGCCGCGAAGGCGCCGCTCCCCTTTTTACGTGCGGGTGCTCGCGCGTTGACGGCAACGCGGGCGTCCACCGCGCGTCGCGTTTTTCGCTCGCGGAAAACGCGCCATGCGGTTCCGCCTTTACGCCTTCAAAGCGCCGCGGCGCCGTCGCGCCCGATCGACGCTTCAGAATTCCGCCGCTACGGGAGGAGCACGGCGCTGTCGTGGCGAGGCAAACTTTAGGTTGGGTTCCCCATAGTAGTATATCAAGAAGGGGGGACTTCAAAACCTTTTTACAGCCCCTTAATGCACTTTAATGCAAAAGCCAGGAGCCTTTAATGGAAGTGGTGGCTGCGGGAAGGAGGCGCAGAAGTGGAGGTAGAAAAAAGAGTTCGTCTTGTCCTCGTAGCTTCGTAAGGAGCTTTCGTGCTGGACTTGTTAAAAATGACGCATAGAGAAAACATCCCTTCTTACACCGCAGGAATGCCAAGGAGTAGGAACTTGTTATTTGGATTTGCGTGTAACTAATGCACAATATGGATTCCGTTTTATATCGCATATTTATCACATCAAACCCCTTCAATGGTAATTAAGGGCCGGCTGCCAATCACTTACTTGCAACGAAATTTTAGAAAGTCGTGAAAAGCGTACTGTAACACTGCTGTAATTGATCACAATGAAATTCACTGCGGCGTAGCCTTTTTTATCAGCCGAATCAACGTTTCCTGCCAAACCAAATTTGAAGTTACCCTTTCCGGAATTCCGGTGTTAATTGATGCGCTGTTTAAAAAAGCTATATAGATGGGGGCGCCTTTTTTCCCTCTAAATTGAAGGCTGCTGAACAGCGCGAAATCAAGATGAGAGAAGAGCGTGCAACAATATGAGCACTCACTTCTTCCAACTGTTTGTTGCAATGCCAGACATACCCACACCCTAGAAGCAACACCAGGAAAGGAAAACAACAATACGAACAATACTGTAGAGTGTGATGTCAAAGTCCTTTTTAACTGTTCGTTGTAAAATGTCCCAGAAGAATATGGCATCAATACACAGAATAAAACGCAGGCGACAATTCACCGTCCATGGCGCAAGCGTCTCCTTAGCAAGAAGCCATGCCTTCACAGGCAGCGTGGATGTGTCCAGTTTAAAGAAGAATGTTTTTGCGGCAGAAGAAATCCACATTTGCCTAACACGTTTTAAAATACTGGTGTCAAGGAACTCCAGAAAAGGTTGCCGATACAACGGTACAGGGAACAAATACTCTGTAAGTGCCTGAGTCATCTGCCTTCTGGAGAGGCTATACACGTAGTCTAAAGAAAAGCGCACAGTGGGGAAATTGAAGGTGTCAGCAACTTCCTTAAGGAATCCCCATAAAGGCCCCTCACGAGTGTGTCCCGTCGGTACGGCATAGGAAAGGCAATTGAGTACTGAGACGCCTAATAAGCACAGCTATTAAAAAGGGGTGGTTTGACGATTTGAAAAAGAAAAAAAAACGTGAAAGAATCTCATGCACGAATAAGTGAACAAGGCCGATTCCACCAGACTCTAGAGAAAGAAATAAGTTATCGCGACACATGGGTTCCCGTTGGGAACGCCGTACGAATGTAGCAAATATCCTGTGCATCACCTGCACTTTCCACGACGGCTCAAGGTTTAACCGTGAATAAAGGCGCATGTAGTGAATGCGCGCCTTTCATATATTGAGTCTTCCGAACCAGATGTCACCGCGCTTTCGCTACGTATATCCTGGCCTCACAGAGCTTGGCCATCATCAATTTATTTCTTATATAGCTGCGTTTTCAAGCTTGTCTTTTTTCAGCAGAAGACAGGTTCGGTTTTACTACTCTTTCTGGTGCTGGCAATAACTGAGCAGTATGGCAAGCAGTGCATCCACCATTAGAACGATAATTACGGTGTATCGCCTTTCATTCTGCGGGGTATTTGACGTGGGCAGCAGATGAAGAAGAATTTGCACGGAAGTCTTTTAAGCTCAAACGCATCTTCCCGCTTCTTTTCCTCTGGTTTTTCAGATTTCAACAGGAATGTATGATTGTCCTCCCGGATGCCAATGCTGGGGTGGTCTTGGGGAAGACGGGATTACAAACTAAAAATGCTGGTGCAATACTAAAAATCCGGACCCATAAAAAAGAAAAGGCTCTAGTTCCTGGATGATCGTCTAGACTCAATTTCGCTTCTATTCAAGCTTTTATCGTGTTATATTTATATCATATTCAAGATATTTACACCAATTTTCTCCAGACCTTGAGTTCCTGGGAGGCAATCTAAGAGCGTGTGCGCTCTCCTGCGCTTATGTTAACCCGGAATCTCCATCCTTCTGGCCATAGGACTTCGACTCACGGCCCTATAGGAATGAGCTTCACAAAAAGCGCACGCGAACACTCCAAAAGTCAGGACACAAGCGAAAAGTATTATCCAGCCAACTAAAAAAAATTCAGGTTCATTTCCTATCGTGTATAGCCAGACCAGCTACAGCCGAGACACTGCACTCCTACTGTATGTTCTCCTACGCACAACAACATGCCGTTACACCACAAAAACACTTTTTCCAGCACTTTGCCAATTTTATCACCGCATTTAATAGACGTAGAGTCACGAGTAAAAAAGATTAGCACACATGACGGAACACCGAAGTGCCGAAATGACAACGCGTGGCGCTGCGGCTGACGAAGAGGCTGATAACGAGAGTGCCGAGCCGTTCCCATCCTGCAGCATTAGGGGGGTTCAGCGTTCAGCGGACTGTCACGGCCCAGCAAAATTTATTTTTCTGTATCGCCCTCTCCCTTTTTTTAACGCAGCCTTGCTCCCGCTGGCAACTGCTGAAAAATATATTTGTTTTTGTTTTACTTGTTTGGCAGTTATTTTTGCGAGCAGCCTCACCCGAGCTGCGCTTGGTGACTGCTTCAACAGTTCTGCATCCAGGAGCTGTCACGCCCTCCCAAGGAAGAAGATTTGAATATAATTGAAACTATATTGGAGTTAATGAAAAAGGGACAAGCTTAAAGGCAGCTGCACGAGTCATCGCCATATATCTTTTGGGCGGCGGTTCAAGAGGAATGGAGCAGGCTCCACGCTCTTCCTGACCTTGCAAGCAGCCTGTTTGACTCCTTCCCTGAGCGCCTTCAAAGCGTTGTGAGGGTCGGTAGGGCCTATGCACGCCATTAGTGCTAGACGTGTTTGCTCTCTCATCACGACAGCTAGCTGGCTACCCGCCTTACTTCTTTTCCTGAATTGATGGGATAGTGCTCCCGTTAATATTGTTACTACCCTTTCCCAACAAAGTGACTTTTGTGATTTAGTTGCATCGGGAAAATAAACTGTTTTTAGAGTTGTGTAATACTGGCTAAACAGCGCTATCATCTATTGTTCCCGCGAGTTTCTTTTGGAAAACCATCACGGACTTAAAAAACAGCAATAAAAAAGAAGCTATCTTTGCTCATGATAACCGAGCCAAAACAAATGCCACATGCACAGTCACGTAGGGTCGGCACTTCGACGCTCGGCCGATGGCACGCTTGATAAAGCTTATTTCCTGCTGTCCCCCCCCCCCCACCCCCCCATGCTGCAAATATGGAAACGGCCAGATAGGCAGCTCCGCAAACTGCAGCGCCGCGTGGTGAGATATACAAATTCTGTTCGCCAGTGATTTGTGCTAATATGTTTACTCGCGACTGTACCATAATTAACGTGTGCCGCCAATAGTCACATAATTGTGGCCCACCTGCTACGCGCAGAGAGTTCGAATGGTGGAAAACGAAACGGCACGTTTTCGGCGCACAAAGTTGTTAGTCGAGGTGAATCCTGGTATGTGTGAGGACTTCGTATCGACGACCTTTGTTCTTCGAAACCGTAATGGGGGCGACCTTCGGAGGGCCGTGGCGGGTGAACCAGTGGTCGCAGGTTAATGCGGGTGGTACCACACGAGTCTTCGTCTCGTGATGCACACGTTGTTATCCCAATTTGTTGAAAGCATTGGCGAAACAACTTAGCTAACGCTTTTTATTTAATTTCGCACTCGCGAATCATTCTTAATTTTTGTTTTTTACTCCCTATGACCACGTGGTGTATTTAATCTTTGTGTTGCTTTTTGACGGTATTTATTGGACAAGCAAATAAAAAAGATTTCAGCTGGTAGCTGCAGTCAGCGCCCCGTGCGTTTGTCTTTCTTCAGTTGTCTGTGTTTTCTGCGCTGCTTTGCATCTTTTCCGAAAATTTTGCGCAGATAAAGATGAGCAAAGTTAGCGAGGAAACGTACTGAGTGCAAAGCTTGAAAAATGATAGGATGGTTGTTTTATGGGGATTTAAAGTCCCAAAGCGACTCACGCTATGGGGGGCGCCGTAGTGAAGAGCTCCGGAAATTTCGACCACCTGTGGTTCTTTAACGTGCAGTGACATCGCACAGCACACGGGCCTCTAGAATTTCGCCTCCATCGAAATTCGGCCGCCGCTGCCGGAATCGAACCCGCGTCTTTCGGGTCAGCAGCCGAGCGCCATAACCACTGAGCAACCACGGCGGCTTAACAAATGATAGGAGCAAGAACAAATTTTATGTGCTGAAATTAGCACCTGTTGGCGCTTTAAGGCATCCATGAATTCACAAAAAACTTTCAGACTCCTCGTCACATAATCAATTTTAAAAAGGTCGTTAGTGAATTCCATAAATATATTTCCCTGCGCACGGAAATTGAACTTTCTCTATAAATGCCACGCCATTTTACTGATTTTAAGATGCGCATTTTCGCTCGTCCTTGCCAGAATGGGAGGTCCACTTATGCACGAGCGCAGCTAACGCTTAGACACACGGAAAGCTTACTCAACCATCTGATGTTTATTTTGTTGCAAGATTAGTATATATTCATGCGATTATGAAATGTGCAGAAAGAAAAAAGGAGGAACAAAAAAATATTGAAAGACACGACCATTTAGTCTTCAGATGCTAACCCTAATTTATGCAATAATCTTTTTGATAACTATTTTTACCATAATAATGATGACTATGGATTTCCTTTGAAAGCGGTAGACAGTGCCCTTAGGGGGCTAGTCATCTTTACCAAAAAAAGAAAGCATATTTTCACGCTAGCAGGAATATCCTTGCTGCTGGCTTCACGGCCCCAGTGATGCTCTATGCGGCAAATTTTATTTTTCACGGTATTTGCAGGGTAAAGTCGAACGAGAAGAAAATTTTGCCGCAGTCTCGGGGAGTATTAGGTACCAGAATTGCACATTTTTTTTCTTGACAGAGCTTCCAGTTTACTGCAGAAATAAACAGCCTGAAATATGAAATTTTGGGTCTAATCGTGGGAATTGCTGTTTACGGCATGGACATTTACTGCACGGCGTCTAGGCGAGTGCGCAAGCTTTCCCGAAGGGCATTCCTGAGCGGCATGGAGTAAGCGCTCCTTGAGGTCTAAGGACCTCAAGCAAGGTTTGGAGCACTGAAGACGCAGTGAAAAGCTATTAACTGCAGGAAACACTAGAATACTTCGGAAGGGAACTGCGGGCCGTTACCTCACGGAATCGTTTCGGAGGAGAGGTGAAGAATAGAAACTGCTGTCGGCCTCTATAAATTTTATACTCTCTGTAGTTAGCTGATCTTATTGACACCACTTCGAGTGAGCATCCACAAATATCTGTGGAAAAGGCCCACGGAAGGACTTGCTTCGACCTTTTGTGGAAAATATCACATTTTGCAATGCATAATGCGATGTGGTGATTGCTACAAGCCGACATTTTTTTTTATTTCTCGTTTCCTTGCACTATCCTGGCGACGCTGTGAGTTGTATATATGAATACTGATGCAAAATGTTTCACTTCTGATGATGATAACAGCTTCGCTCTGTAAATTGAAAAGTGCTGCGAGCTTTTCCGGGAAAAAAAAAAGTGCGAACTACGTTTTTTCTATGATTTTCTGTCGTACTATCGCAACTTCCAGCCGCACTTCAAACCTCTGAATGTAATGCCTTGAGACCCTTTTTGGTCTTATGCGATAAGGGTGGCTACGTGGGCATGGTCGATTATTATTTTTTTAAATACCCCGCACGAAATTTTGTTATCATGTCCAAGTGTGTCACAACTCCGTAGGAGAAGGCCGGTGGACATTTTACACCGGGTGCGAACCCCGATAAGGGTTTCCACCGTTACACTTGTAGTAAGAGCCACAGTTCTGTCTCCCCTGACGTCCAAAAGCAGTCATCTGGTTGCTTTAGAAGATCAGGGTGGTGTACTTGGCATCTGAGATCATGGCCCCGGTTACGGTTGCGTTTCAAGGAGCATAGAAAACCCCGGCGATCGTTTAGAGGAGATGAAAAGCCGAAGGCCTCCAGTTCGGCACAGAGCAACGGCTTCGCCTTTACGCAGGGCTGAAGGGGAGCTGGGCTGTACAAGAATTATTTAAAAATCTCAATCTGTCATCGCTCCCATACTAACTTCCATAACCTACTGCTCACAACCAAATTCAAATCCCCTACGTCCCAGCCTACCCATCTATTCCCACGCCCGATTAGGAGGCTGCCCGGTCCCGCTCCCTGGCATTATGGTCTTGTTCTCTTATCTTCTTTTTTCATTTCCATTTCAACAGCCGGTTGCTAAACCCGACTGTCCTCCCTTGGACATATTCGTTTGCATTTACATGAAAAGGGAGATGAGAAGCATGCTTGCAAAGGCCTTTCGGAAAACATCTCTTTCCCAATACCATGCATGCTATTTTATATTTAAAACAGTTATGGCAACGAGCAATCTTAAGCGATTGAAGGCTGTGAATATTGAATAAACACTACAAACATTGCGGTACATAGCTGCTTATGTACAGTACTCACGGATTGAAATAGGACATTCGGAGCGCTAGCCTTGCAGTGCCACGCAGGCATGTGGTAAACCACAGGCCGGCTGATTGGCTACTGGAAGGAACAATTCTGCTTTGTAGATGTTCTCCCTCTCACGCCATACCACAATGCACCACCTTGGTTCCATGAGCGTCTACGGGCGGCGCTCCATGAAGCGACGGCCACGCGCTCCGAATGTCCTATTTCAATCCGTGAGTACTGTACATGTAAGGTCAATAAGTAGTAAGCGTGCTGCTCCCAAACAGCGAAGGGCTCAGAACCTTGCGGACTTGAGTCAAAATAACGCCTTGGACAGGAGGAGCAAGTCAAAGCGTTTCTCATGGACGACGTAAAAAAATTACATTACTGGTGATTAGGGTTGACATATCTTCGCTTCATGCTTCTAAAGCTTCGTCTGATGCAACTGATGTACTGAAGAAAGCAATCACCTTTCAGGCTGAATGCCATCATGGCAGCGAATTTGCGCTGGTGGGCGAAAACATGTTTCTGCTTCAGCAGTGATCAATCATCTGGCCGGGTTTAATGGCCCGCACTAACATCTGGGCTTATATATACAATACATCACAATAGAAAGCAAGTGGTGTCAAGGAGCAGTGACAGTCTGTATATGAGGGAAATGAAATGCAGTGAATACATATAAGCTCCTACTTAGGAAAACTTGACGTCGCAAAAGGAATGCCTGCACAGCATCAGGGGTCCTGCAGAGGTGAAGCAAGCGCGGGCGAGCACAGTGCATGCGCAGAAAACTAAAGCATATGTAAAGAACATAACAAGTTCAAAGTCAGAAATTATGGAATTCAAGGTCCTTGCGTGCACCATATCAACGTCGCATTTTGAACGCTGACTCAACCTTAAACGCGCAAACTATTCTGGTGTGAGCAACCGCTTTTAAATTTCCGGGCATTGTAGCACAAGAGAGAAATGAGAGCCAGATATCCTAGCATACACTACCGGAGGTCATGCTGGCGCCGTGTGCCTCAGTGCTTCGGTCTACAATTTTCGAAATTGGCAGCGTTGCTGGTGTAAGCATTGGCAACACATGTGTATGAGAGTACGTAGTATAAAAGCCTTTTAAAGGTCAAAGGGGAACAAAAATACCTTTTTTGTGAGGTTGAGCACAATATCAATATAACATTCCTAATGAACTCCTGCAGGCGCGCCCAGTTGAACTGCGTCTTTTTGTTCTTGTGAAAAAAATCTCACCGCACGGGAAACACCTGGAAATTTCAAGGCCAGCACCCGCTGATCAATATATTCATTACAGTAGCATTTTTCAAACTCCAGATGGAGGATGCAGCCAGAAGAAAAGACAGGACCAAGAGCTCCGTGTCAACTATACAGAAATATTAAAGACGAAAAATTATAACACTTAGTTGTTAATATGTGATTGGTCGTCTCTGTGCCCGGTAAGGATCGAATGCCGAGCAACCCACCGAGGTCTGCGGGGTTCCCTTGCATTTATAAGTCGCTCCACTGCACAGACAATTTTTCTGCCTTGAAACTACCCTTCTCATAGCAACTAAACCGAGATCATCCCCCACGGTCCAGTAGCAAGAGCAGGAACAGATTCGCAAGCTACGAAACACGCCGAAGCAAACTTGCACTCTGCCATATGGTAGCTTCGGGCGTGGTCCGAATTAGCCTGTTTTTGTTTTGCCTCAAAGCTCCAAATTTATTTGAGAACGTACTAGCTAATCGCGAGAGCTATATATCAGTTACCCCGAATAACACATATTTAAAACAGATATTTTAACAAGCGTCTAAGACATGCCACCGCTCAAAAACACAGTTCGACTATTGCTCGAAACGTTATGGAACAGATGTCAGCGCTGTTATTTAGTTCCTACAACACCAGGAGCATTCCTACTTGCTACTTTTCAAAGCGACATCTTTGACACGTGTAGAATTTGTTCTTGAAAAGCAGTCCAGCCTAATTCGAAGATAGCAGAGATTTTTCTTCTCCGGTGTGTTTTACTTTAAAAAATTGGACCGATAGGCAGTGTCAACGTCGTCCTAAGGAAAAGAATGGCAAACTCAGAAGAAATCTTTTGCGCGAGAGAACACACTTCTGAGCAAAAACATTCAAAGGTCAATGGAGCAGGTGTGATTGCTCCAAGTGTGGCATTATGTGAGCATATTTGGCGCCGATTCACTTGCGATGAGAACTCATGATCGTTCTTTTTTTTAAATGGCACATGCTGATTCTTCTTTGCACAGCATGCCACCCATTTTTTCTTAACAGCAAGAACATATCAATCAAAAGATATGTTTTCGTTTCTGAACTGTCAAAATGTAATCATCAGGGAATATACGATGGTTCATGCAACTTAATTAGTTAATTAGCTAAGGGTATTTATGCAAAATTGTAATGTTCACTTTAAGGTCTATGCGTTTCGATATGTCGTAGAGATGGTTACAAAAAAAAACATTTATTTTTATACCAACGCATCTCCTAAACGTGTCTCCTTTTTTCCAGCATTTAAAAACACACCACGAAAAATGAAAGAAAAAACGCAACTGCATTCTTGCCTACTGCATTATGGCTCTGCCAAATGCGTTCTGAACCAACGAAGCGTGCATGCACGCGTGTCGTAGTCAGCGCCCGAAGCCGCTATCTCTGCAGCCATGAAAGTGCGTCAGCACATTCGTCCGGAACATTGAAAACGAGCGCCGTGGTCTACGATAAATGATAGATAGGCCACCTACCAAGGATTTTGTTATTCGGTCATCGCACTGGCAAACCAAACAGGGAATGGAATCCAATGATGTCGCGTATTTCAATCTTCTTTATTTGTTTTATTGTACAGCGCGTCGAACTGAGCGGAGGCTGCTCACTTGCGCACGGTCAACGCGCACGTTTCGCTCGTTCAGAGGCCCGTGTACTGTGCGATGTCAATGCACTTTAAAGAACCGCAGGTGATAAAAATTTCCGCAGCCCTTCAATACGGCGTCCCTTATAGCGTGTGTCACTATTGAATGTGGTAGCCCATGAACGCAGCTAGGTGTGTTTTTTTTATGCTAGGGCATTGTTACACTGGCGGACAGCTTTCCGTGGCTCACGAGGAAGATACGCATTGAAGCTGGCGACGCGCACTCGTAAGTTCCATTGCATAGCCAGAAAAACCTGCCCACGAGTATAGTCCCATTTTGAGGAGAAGCAGGCGGCGTGTATGCGTGTGTCTGTACTCGCAAATGGTACAGAAAATCCCAGTGATGGCAAGATAAATAGGGTTACGTCATCAAGCGGCCGTATGAGGCACACAGCAAACCGAGCACATCCACTTCAGACAATCATACACATGTCCCTAGTCTACGTATATATACTTGCCACAGGTGAACTGCCCGACAATATTAGTGCCAAAATTGTGATACAAATGCTCACCGCACAGCGTTCCGATTTGTGTCATACGATTTCTCGTTGCGCATAGACCGTTTACAGGGAGCAGTTCGCTCTGTCCACGACATGTGGCCCCACTAGTACGGCCGCCACTTCTGGCCTTCGGCCGTCATTCTTCGAGGCGCTGTGTTGCGAGTTCATGCTGCTTTCTGCGAAAACAGAGAGTTAATGTGTTGTTCTACAAAAAAAAAACATCGCAAACGCAACGCGCCACTTTTTTTCAGCGCCAGCAATAGCTGCGGGAATGCCAGAAGGAGCGTACCTGTAACCTTTCTCACCTTCGACAAACACTGCTCCAATACATCGAATAATCGGGGCTTTTTTAGACTTTTGCAATTAGTGCTTCCTGGGTGTCGGCACAGTGCTCAATAAACTGCCGTGCGTGCTTGGTGGAAGCGGCAACGGAGCTCTTCAAAAGTCCTCAGAGGAGGGTTTTCGACAATTCTCTCGCCCGATCCAAAGGCCTACAGAAGTACAGTCTGCGTCACCCTTATGTGGAGGTCTCGGGTGACCGCATCTGCTTGGTCATAAACACCACTCTTGGCAAAATGTTGAGTCACGTAGACTTTCAAGAGCTCTGGAAAGAAAACTTTGCCCACGGACCGTCGGCCTACTGCATAATTCCAGCTTCGGTTGCCTGGCGCGCACTCCTCGAGCGTTCTACTCAAGGCTGACGCAGGGTGTACATCTACAGATGCAGAACTCCGAGCAGTTTTCAGTTTTACTTAGCAAGCGAGCCCGGTGGAACATCGCCACGCTTCTGAAGGGGCCCTTGTACAACATCCATATTCTTCCTTTGGAAGCCGGTATGTTAATGGCGGATAAAGTAAATATCTGGGCAATCGATCGGCGATCACACGCACGCGCCGGTTCTGTTGTAAGTCGTGTGCACGGTGCTAACCAGTGAACGTTATTAATAGTTGTGAACACATACTCCTCCACTCAGCAAAAGTATCGAGCTCAAAAAGGCAAGCTTACAGGCATAATTCCGCTTTTAATCTGCTGTTGGACAATAAGTTCTGCGGTCCCGTTGGCCGGCGGATTGACTGAACAAATATGAACACGCAGGTTGCCGACCGCGGTTTGTTGACACATTCGGGCCGATGCAGGCAATCTGAAGGAAAGTAAATTAGCTGGCTTAAGCAGGCAATTTCCAGCACCAACTCATGTATGCACATTCACACGAAGTTTTTGTGCCGTCCAACAACTCGCTATCCACAGCGAGGGCCGGAAAAGCGTATTGCCGCAGGGCATCAGCGCTCGGCAGCCGTCGAAGATAAAGTTGATTGAGGGGCTTTAGTTGAAACGAGAAGGCCCGATGGTCGGCGATGGTGGAATGGTCACTTGACCAAATATGGCGGCGCCCATGCTCCCGCGCTGTAAAGCATCTATAGCTTACATGTGCTAACCAAGTACGAGACCAGCTTGCGACAGGGATTCGAACCGACAGCATATGCACCTTCAATTGTATGCCTTCACATACTCATTACCTCTTCCTTTAAAAAGGGCCCCAGAAAGGGGCTCTCAATAAAGGTGCGATATGTCTAGGATGTTAAAAGAGAGCGCTTCATAATTATCCTCGAGCAAGTATTATTTTAACGCGTTTTGTGGAAGCTGAGCTATATGCAGACAAAATTTGAACTTCCGCGTCTTGGTTTTACTCGGGATTCACACTCTTCGTGATGGGGTCCACGTGGATGTGGGTCCACGCCTCTTCGATGATCTCGCACGGTTGCCGAGTGGGAGCTCGGGGGTTGAAACCCTGGGACGTCAGTATCCGCTCGTGGTCTCGATTAATTCCAGCGCCGTCTTGTAAGCCCGTCTGGTCAGCTTGTTGATTTTGGTCCTGTCAGTCATCTACAAGTTGAGGGAGCCCGCAACATGGGTGATGTGACTGATCACGAACGACTGTACTGGCACTGCTACACGTGCTTCACCCAGAACTCTATTCGAGTGTTGTGTGCACTGTTTGTGCAGTGGGTCCGGCGGACAGATGACACATCGTGTGGGGACTGTGCCAGTTTCCCGACCGAAGCTACCTCCAGGACATACCCCCCCGAACTTCAAAGAGCAGTGCAGTCTACAGAGGACACTCCACTTTGGGCCGTCAAGGAGGCCCGGGGTGCACTCGAAAAGCACAAGCCTCACGACCCACCACAATCTGGCCGAACTGGGGTAGTGCAGAATAGGCAGAACTCCGGGGTCGACGCTTGGCCAATGTGACGACGCGTTAAACCGTGGATTACCGGCATTTTAATAAAGTTATTCCTATCCTATCCTTCAACTTCCGCGTCTTCTCGCCTTTCCCTCTCCTCTCGCACGCCAAAAAGGCGGCGTCCTCCGCCGGCCCCATACACTCGGCCCTTCCTCCACCTCCGCCGGCTGCGGCGCGCGCGGAGTGGCCGCGGCCGCTGTAGC
Source organism: Amblyomma americanum (assembly GCA_030143305.2). Taxonomy (NCBI): domain Eukaryota; kingdom Metazoa; phylum Arthropoda; class Arachnida; order Ixodida; family Ixodidae; genus Amblyomma; species Amblyomma americanum. The sequence goes on from JARKHS020034069.1 coordinate 449,210, forward strand.
GCGTGACGTCTGAAAGAACTTGGCGCTGTGAACCAATGTGAGGGTGCAACAAGTATGAAGTACTGAGCGGTATTTGGAAAGGAATATTGGTGCCGGAGCTTATTTTCGGGAATGCGGTTCTGTTCTTAAGGGCAGAAGTTCAGGCGAGATTAGAAGCAAATCAGAGAGCTGTTGGAAGATTAACACTAGGTGCCCACGGGAAAAGCACAAACGACGCAGTACAGGGTGATATCGTTCGAAGCACGGGAAGCTCAGAGTAAAATACTATACGACGAGCGCCTGAGGAAATTGAACGATAACAGGTGGGCAGTTAAAGTATTTAAATACCTATACAGAAAGAGCGTTGACTCACAGTGGAGGAAACAAACTAGAAAGCTGACCAGTAAGTTTGCCAGACACGACGAAGAAGAATGAAAGGGCATTAATCGAGAGGTTAAAAATGCGGTATGTAAAAATTGGATAGATTCAATGGAAGAGAAGCATAGTGTAGAACTATATCGGTACTGGAAAATGCAGATCAGGAAGGAAGCGTTTTATTATAACTCAAGAGGCAGTGCCCTCCTCTTTGAAGCTAGGTCAGGATGTTTTAGAACGCGCAGCTACAAAAAGAAATTTAACGAAGATTACACATGTACTCTGTGTGGTAAATCTGTAGAAACAATAGAACGCCTCATGCTAAAATGTGATGGTATCCATGTCGATGCAGGCACAGTCACTCTTCCTGAGGCCTTGAGGTTTAGAGATAACAAAAGTCACGTAAATAAATCTGTGATGGAAATTCGCAAAAAGCGATTAGAAGATTGGTCGCTCAAAAGCAAATAGGTGACATAAGGTTAAAATGTGAGAAGACGTATTTAATGAAAATGGAAAATTTTGATAAATTATAGTGCAGTTAAACAAACATAAAGGGAACAAAGATGAGCATGGTGGCAACTGCCACCACCCCGTTTAAAAGGGGGCGCTCCTACCTTCCATCAATCCATCCATCCACCCCGGGCTGCTGATGTCCTTTGCCCCACGTGGCGTCGTTTCGCGTGAAATTCCGGCACCGCGCGTCGCCGCGAGGTGCGAAAGCGGGAGTTTTTAAAAATGTAATGTAAATTTCCCGCTTGCTTCTGAGGTCCCGTACGCGGCATGGACGCTCGGTGGCCTGTACTCTACATAGTGCAAACATATAAAAGCCAAACACAAACACCCCTTTCTGTGGCCCTTTAAAGCGCAGTTGATGTGTCCACCGAGATATGACAGATGCTGCGTGATTTCTTTTCATAAAAAACCAATTTTCATATAAAACCTCTAATTCAACTGTTCGTCGTACAGCGTTCCAGGTGGTGTCATACACGTGTGTGTGTGTGTGGGGGGGGGGGGTGTCAATAAACCCAGGGACAGCAATGGCGTAGCATTCCCACACGTTAGCAGTCGTAAGTATCTCGGCCCATTTTTTTTTTTTAACTCAGGGCGTCAGGCAAGGCGTGAGTATCGCACAGGATTTTCAGGAGGCGGGTTTGGAAGACCTTCTCTATGAGTTTCCCGATACACTACGTTAACGCGATCGGGCGGAGGTTGTCTGCACAAACGGCTTTGCCAGGCCTGGGAATGGGAATCACGTTGGACTCCTTGCGCGTCGATAGGAGGACCCTCGCCTTCCAAACCTCGTTCAAGAAGCGAGTTGCTCGAGACCGAATTCAGTAAGGTTACGTAAGAAAGACCTCGCAGCAACAAGCCGCTTTGGCCTGGCCGGATTCTGTGATGTGGCGCAGAAGGTGTCACGTGCAGGCTGTGACCTGGTGTGTCATTAAAGGTGCACTAAAAAGAAATCTGAAATGGTCTTTTTACCGCTGGAACTCGATCTACACTCCCCGAGCATTCTTAAAAACCGATTTATTACACTGTGTGGCCAATTTCCCTATTAAATCAAATCAAACGCCCTGGCTCGTGCCTTTTTTTTACTCACCTCCGAACAGAGCAGCAGCCAGCCAAAGCGCTGTGTTCCTTTCAGCCAGTCGCGTTGTGGCTTGGTTTTCACTTTTATTTTGTGTTTAAATTTTCCTTTAATAAATAGTTTCAGTCGCAGACAGCGTAGCCATAAGTTAGGCCCACGGAAATAAAAATACGCGTGGACTATTTGCTTTCGCTCAGCACTACGTATCACTCCGCCGATGGCAGAGCGGCAAGCCGCCACGCAGCTGGCTGAAACCTCCTGACTCCTCCTCTTTTCGGAGGTGAGTTAAAAGAACGAATGCCGTAGCCGGGACGTTAATTCGATTTAATAGGGAAATAGGCCGCACAGGACAATAATTCGAAGAATGCTCGGAGCATGCAGATGAGTTCCAGCGGTAAAAAGACGAGATCAGGATCCTCTTTAGTGCACCAGTTTTCAATTTTCATCTTTAAGCTTGTCGCAGAAGGAATTTCAATTGTTGCTTGTTGGTTGGCATACTGAGCAGCCTCAGCTGTAAGGAGAGCGACACGCCGTTTATTGCGTCGCCTCTAGGGCCAGTGTTTGGTTATCCCCGCCATGCCTCCCTCAAGTGGATGAGGTGTGAGTCTATGTCTGGAACTCCCGGTGTGGCCTCAACAGTCTACGTGGGCGGAGAGAGCCTACGGGCAAGGTCTGGGCAGGTGTCGTGGGCCACGTTGTTACCGATTTGAGTTGGAGAGAGGGGATCATTGAGGAGGGACTAGGCATTGAGTCAGAATGAGAGTATGGAAAAGCCTGCCCTTGCGGTCTGAAGCCGTGTATACCCCCCCCCCCCACCCCTCCCCCCCCCTCCCCCGCGCGCAGGATGAGGGACACTGAAGTCACCACAGAAGAGTTGCGAGTGGCGTAGATCCTGATGGTCGAGAGCAAGCTCAGCCCCAACGTGAGTTTCGCGGATCAAGGCGGCCACTAGATGGTCATTCTCAGCTCAGGGTTGGTATGAGCTCTGTACGTTACGTAGCTTGTCAGGGTGGGTAGCACCCAGGACTCCACTTAAAAGATCGCATCCGGTGCCACAGCGCAGGCGGAAAGACACTGAATAAGTCTATTTCTCTCGTGTCGAACGCTCGGGTTGTTTTCCGCTGCCAAACCACCAAGTACTGTTCACAAGAAGTCGGAGGAAAGGTGGTCACGGGTGAAATAGTGCCCGCCATTTTCAGGGAGAGGGCTGGAAGCGCGGCACGAAGTGATACTGATACATTCCTAAGGAGAAAGATTCCGCTAAGCCCGTTACAGCGCGCGACGCGAGCTGAGAAGCTCAGTGAGGTCAGAGAGCGCCTGCTCGATACGCACGATACGCTTGATCAGCTGAAGGGGAGGGTGAGCGCGTTCCCAACGCTCGACGTTAGCACCGAGCTCAAGGACTGCCGGCTCGAGTCGCTCAAGACGTTGGTCAACATTAGCTGCGGTAAAGTGGTGGCGACATAAGCAGGTACATGGCCAGGCGTGACATCTATAATGGAGGCAGAAGGCGCTTCTGCTGGTGCTGTTATAAGCGAGTACTGGAAGGAGCCTCAATGGCTTGGCTCCAGGACCAGGAAGAGGTAGGAAAGGTGGGGGGGGGGGGGGGGGGCAGCTGACAGCTTACGCGCTGCGGTGACGATTGGGGTACAACTCAGGGTGAGGAGGCCCTGCTCGGTGAGTATGATCGCGAGCAAGGGTTCCAGCCCGTATGCTTCCAGCCAGGGCCTCATGGTGGGGGACCCGGGTAATGGTCGACATGGCCTTGGTGGAGAGTATGCCCCAGGATGCAGAGAGCTTGCCTTGGGACGCTACCGCACGTGTGAGCTCGGCAGGCGTCCTGTGAGTCGCTGAAGGTATGTGAGCTCTGGGAAAGAGCCGCACTAAATTTAATGGTGAGGGTGATAGCAACCGGTTCAGCGGCGGTGGGGTTTCGGTGCGCGGACTAAAGCGGCCAGGTATGGTACGTTGGTTCAATCCACTGCTGCGCAGACGTGTATGTTTGTGGTTGGGCATAGGAGGCAATATCCACGTAGGTGGCTATGGCTGTGATGTCCTGTCGATTCTGCTAGCGAGGATGTCGAAGGTGCGCCTGTCTTTTGTCTTTTGCAGCGGGGAATAGGCCCAAGCTGGAGATGGGTGCGGATTTCAGTGGAGAGTAGGCCCCTGAGCGCAAGGATCTGGGAGGCCTGGGGTCGCCGGTGTGGCGAAGTGTCTGCGGAGGTCGTAAGCAGACGAATGCTTTGGGAGGCGAGGACCACTTTACGGAGTTATTCAAAGAGGTTGTGAATGCCCAGTGCAAGAAGGCGGATCGTGGAGGTGCATATTGGATGCCTAGAGCAGTCTTGAGAGGGTCCTGATCAGGAGCTTGACCTGATTCAGGGTAGTGCTTGTGAGTTGGTGATAATGGAGGTCATATTGTATGTGACTGCTCGCAAGGGACGGTACAAAATGAGTAGTGTATTCCTCGCGCATTCCATTGAGGTGCCCTACTGAGCGGCAAATCATGCGGGCAGTGTTAAGCATCGATGCTCGAAGTGTAGTTATGAGGTGGGTAGATTTGCAGTCATGCAGTATCCAGAAACCAAGTACTCGCACAGGAGGGCGCTCGTCGATGGGAAGATTGTGAATTTGTAGGCAGATAGAGCCAGGTGACTTGTAAAGACGTCCGTGAATTCGATGAACTTCAGATTTCAGAGCTAAAAAAACTCCGCTTCAAAAAGTTGTTAGTCCCAGTAGCCACTACTCGTGTACTTACGGATGGCGACGTTGTCTGCAAGAAGCCAATAAAGGCTGTAGCCGTATGTCATCATTGTGTTCTGAAAAGCGCTTCTTTTGTATTCCTTTTATGTTTCATTTTTCTCTCGGTCTATTACGCCTATGAATTTTTCAATAATTTTGTCGCCAGGTATTTGTATGTTACCAACTATCTCGAAGTTTGCAGCTTGAGCACAGTTTACGGTATAGGCCACGGATCTTCCTGCAGTCAGTGAAACCCCGTATTTTGGCACACTACGATGGCGGTTTTTAAATGCATGGACCCATGAGAAGCTCTCGTAACTGGTAAGAGTGAGCGCAGTGTGGAGAGACAACTACGTGGCCTACGAAAGCAGGGTTAACAACCAGCGCTTTGATGTTATCAGATTTCTAGGGGGCTGAATGGCTTCTATGATGCTCATCAAGGTTCAAAATATTACAGACACCCCAAGGCGGCTACAAGAAGCTTGACTGCAACTTTAACGCGAATTATCTAGCTACGATAAAAATTACGTCTTCATTGAAAAAACAGGCGATTTCTTTAGAGACACTTGTCCTGGAAAAGTTTTCCTAAGCTTTCATCTAGCTGTGTGCTGCCGTGGGTAGAGCAACAGGAATTGGATTAGAGGTCCTTGGCTCAAACGCAAACGAGAGTTGGTTTTTTATTCCATTTTTATTGATCAATTATTATTTTGAAGCACTCCCTATGCGGGACTTCTTCGACGCGCGAATTCTAATAATTCGCAGTTTTATGAACCTAAACTGCTAACACTGTGAAAAACTTCGTGAAACTCATGAAACACAACCTTTTACTTGCCACAGTTGCCTTGACGGATCAGCGATAAGTTCCGCCGTCAAGCAACGTTAAATCGGCCTCGTACGGTAGAAGCCCATTTTGTGGTCAACGACCCTTTTCCCAAGCATCTCACCCCAGAAGAGCCGAGCAGCAGGACGGGGGAAACCTTTAATCCATTAAAAAAACTGGTGGGTACCCGGCGGCACTGGGGAGCACCTCCCGAATGCGAGGCGGATGCTCTACCACAAGGCCACGCTTCGGTTTTACTTCAAGTTATGCAGCAAAAGAAAATGTATTGTCTGGAAATAAACTGAGCGCAATTTTAAAGTAAAACCTTCGATCGCTTTCGCTATAAAAGATAAGAGCCTAAGATGGTTCCTAAATGTCTCGCAGTTTTTCAAAAAATTCATTTTAAACAGACAGCAGTATATGCGAACAGTTCATCCAAACTGAGTAAAAGTGACTAATGCAGTGTTGATGGTAATTTGTGGTTTTCACTATAAGGGCTGTAAACAGCGGGCACGACCTTTGTAGTCGACAATGCAACACCCCCGCCACGCACTTTTCGGCGCACACCAGCGTGTCGAGGCAAGAAAAAGATATGCAGCTTCCCAGATTCCGGAGCAGGTGGCTGTCTAAAAACGACCCTCTATAATAATTCAAGAACGATCGACTCATAAATATGCATTATATTGCTGCAGCAGGCGACCAGAAATTCCTGCTTTTTCGACAACCTCAAAACGGGCACAGCGAACATTAATCCTGTACCAAGCATCACTCAGCTCTCATGCTACGCGGAAGATGTGCAAAATATAAAGCAGGACAATTATTCATGTCTTCTAAACTCCACTTTTATAGCGCCAGGGCGTCCTCCGCATATCAGTACCTTAACATAGCGAACACAGTGCAGTAGATAACGCGACTGGGAGCGCACACTTTTGTGGCATAAAAAAGCACAAAGACTGCCTTATTCCAGTGAATTGTTCGCAAAGAAACGAACAAAATTCTTTAAACCTTGAATTCGAAGGCATGGTAATTTCACTCGCCGAATAAAGTGCAACGACCAGATTGTTTGAAAGTTTTGTGCATTTGCCCCTTTAATTCTGCTTTAAAAAGAAGCTGAGCATCGATTTTCTTTGTCTTCGACGTCATAGATGTCTCATGTTTAATAGATGGGCAATTCAGTATCCTTATGTAGCTTCAGCATGGTATGTCGATGACGTTGATCTTAAGAGGCTAAGGTGCCAGTTCAGTATTCTTATGTCGCCGCAGCATTTTATGTCGGTGAAGTTGACAGCAAAGTCCATTGCTCAATTTTACTGGCGTTCTATTGAATTCCCACGTTGTCACCGGTCTTTCCAACCCAAATGGAATACTAATATTATAAAGGAGTGAAAGCATTCGAGGTGTGCTGCGCTAAACCCGACTTCTAGAAGGCGAGCTGCTTTTATATCCTGCAGTTATGTGGTGTGACTGGCAAATAAACACTTGGGATAAACCACAGTACGACAGGCTAAAATGGCAGAAAGAAGAGTGAAGCAAGTACCGAGCAGAACATAAACTCAAAGTAGTGCATTTGTAGATTTTGTTATATATAAATAAATAGTCAAAAGTGTTCGGTCATGGGCAGTGCCTGCCAAGACAGTGGCTTTATATCGGCCTGCGTAAAATTTCAGATATAGTCATATTCTCTATCTCAATAGAAAAGAATTTTAATTGGGACCTTTCAGCCATTTCCACTCATGTCACATATTCTGATCGACGATGCATGCCCTCATGAAAGAGGGCACCATGCGTATTTTGAGAACACTGCATTCTTTTGATAGAATTTTAATTAAAAAGGTGACATAAGGCTCAAGACGGAACATGCTATGAATGAGGAGCCAAGGTAGTGAAATGTGCATCCTTCTTAGTAGTTATCGCGACGAGAGCCCTTTATTGTGTATTTGTGTACAACATATCACAGATTTCAATAAACTTGACAATGCTAGTTCCCTCTTAAGAAAGGCTGCAGTTTTAAGGCAAAGAACTTGTTAGGCTGCAGTATATTCAAATTCTTCATAGATATTCTAAATGATTTTTTTGCACAGAAATTTACTTTATAAATGTACTTCGAGCAGTGATCCACTCTGGGGCACATAATGAGCATTTTAGCATATCCCTACTATATACTCCCATCGTACACCGCTAACACCAGTCCCCAACATCGCATTGCATATAGCTCTTTTGGGTCACGCACCGGTCAGTTTCTGGTGCCCCTCAACCTTGTGAGTCATCTCCGTAATTCGCTGTTGGCTCTTGGCGGCAACAGGGCAAGGCAAAGTTATACGGTAGCGGCGTACATTGCCTCTATGCTAAACCTCTAAGCTTAGCGACCGCAAACATAACATTCTTGTAATACATATTTGAACCAAGGCTACAAGGAGCACATGGAGACACTCTACCTTTCAAATATTCTATATCATGTTGGGGAAAAGACATGAGCACTTAACTCTGTTTCGTCAAAACAAAGACAAAAAAACGAGGCACTGGCATGTAGCGTCACAAGCATTTATTTTTCATGATGATTCGCAGCGTCAATCTTGCTTAAGAGAATAACGCTTATTTTTACGGGAAATATAATTGAACCTGAGGCGAAGCAGGTTAACCTGAGGAAGATCCATAGCATGCAAGCTTAGTATAAGAAGTATAAAATTGTGCATGCTTGCATCTATCAGAGTTTTGCTTCTTTGTAGGGCACGTTTACCATTTTATGAGTGGCTATACTGCTTTTTATTCCGTAGCATGTCAATTATAGCTGATTATAAGCATCATCTACCGCGGGCAGACACTGCGAGCCTATGCGCAAGGGCTTCAGAAGAGTAATAAGCCCAGCAGTCCCAAGAACGCTGCATGATACCAGAAACCACGCGTATGCCATGCATTTGGAGGGCTCCTGAAGGTTATGAATACAATAGCGTAGACGAATCCACTCAGGAGTGTTTTCGAAGAAATGATAAAAAATAAAGTCACGTAACCAACCAGTAATCAATTCCTCACTGCTTTTTTCTGTTGATTGATGGTAATGCGATATATTTCTTGATGATTCACAGTGCTATTTATTTACTAATCCAATCCCAGGGTCGTTAGAAAATCACGTTGTAAACAAGAAAAATATGCTGCACAAATTGCTACAGAGACTCGAATTTTATGGAAGGCTTCAATTTTTTCTCGTGTTGTCTCAGTATCCTCTTCGTATCGCATTTTGGTATGGCGACGAAGCTGATCGAAAATTCCGACTCATGATAACCACTGCATTTTAAAAAATGCTTGCGGCTCAGCTCGGCTGAGCCAGGTTATACGGAGCGAAAGGCATCCGAACCAGTGGCCTATGTCGACGCGGAGACGTTTGCCGCATCCGCTGCCCTTTTTCTCTTGAGATGCTCTTGTTGCCTGTGCCGCTTCTCCTCCATACTTACCTCCCGTTCCTCATCGGTTTCATTCAACTCGACGAGCCAGCTTTCGCGAGTTATCCCTAGCCAACGCGGCTTCGTGACGCTCTCAGTCGTAGGGATCGCTGGAAGCAGCGCGGCGCCTGCAATGCTCAGTCGAAGAACTCTTCCCGGGGGCCGGTTCTACCTCCATGTCTCTGTGGTGCCTAGGCGGCGAGCGCTGGCCATTACTCAGAAAGAGCGAATCACGTGGTTAGTCACGCGACACAACTGGCGAGAGCGAGCGGTCTAAGCGGCGGTAGGCGCAGCGGCGGAACGAGCGATAACCGCTCACAGCCGCATCTGCGGCGAGCCTCCAGTTAGAGGTCAAATCAAAGCGACATTTGACCTTCAGCTTTGCAAGCCAGATGTCGAAGTTTTCGCTCCAAAAGATCAATTGCAAAGCCCCACCGCTTCATAGCTGTTTGCCTATTGTGTTCTCTTCAGTGTCATTTTTGTAAGCCATCGCTTTAGCACCATAAAAGAAGAAAAAAAGGCAGCGAGAAGAATAATAATGTTCATTCGTGGCATTTCTTTGTGTGCGCTAAACTTTTTTAAATGAAACATGGTGCTAAATATTGGTAATATCGGTAAGTTGCTCTTCCCGAGCAACTTCTCGCGACCAATCGTTAACTGAAAAGCCGCCTGCCATGGTAGGCAGTTCTCATTGTGGGAGGTGTGTAATATATACAGGACTTCCCAGCTAACTTAAGCGAGGATTTAAAAATATGCCGCGAAAATTTAAGAAGGCACGACTAGAAACATGTTGCTGGCTGCTGTATGGAGCAAGTCACACTATTTTATCTATTGTGCTCAACTGCATAATTAGTCGGTATTAATTAGCTAACTTCGCAAGCAACGAAGATAGGCGCGAAATTCCAATGAGGAAGTTCTAGAACGGTCCGCAAACCATCCGACTATAGTTTCCAACTTCTCATATAATAGATATTAGCTTTTCTTTGCCCACTTCAGATGCCTATGAAATAAAACATAAAACCGTAAAGAGCTCTAACGCTGCTGAGCCGAATGTCGAGCGATAGCTCCGGTGATATATGACACAACACTGGATTCATTGTTTTTATTACCTTGCCCGGCCGGCTTGGGGGGTGGAAACCTTTATTGCCAACGATGTAAATGGTGGGGCGAAGCCCCTACACGGCACTTGGATGCTCCCTCACTCTGAGGAGGCGCCCCTACAAAGCGAAGGATGGCCCTTGGAGAGCAATCCTTCTCAGAGTGCTTGGAGATGAGCCGGCGCTGGCCTTGGGGAGAAGTTTCGGTCAGAAGAGTCTCCCCAGTGAGACTCCGCCACGGTCAGTGTTGAGGGATGAAGGAAGGTGGGGTATGTGAGCAGGTTCTGTAGAAAGTCTTCTCGTTTTCCGCAAAGTTTGCATGAGGAGAGCAACTGGTCTGGGTATCGGGCATGTAGTAGTATGGGGTATGGAGCAGTCCGAGTTAGTAGTCGTCGCCAGTGTGCGGTCTGCGCTATGGTGAGCGATTGGGCTGGGGGTGCGTACTCCCTTTGTTGTTACCGGTAGTACGCGAGAATAATTCGGAAGGAGAGCAGGCGCTCCTCGGCCCGTACAAGGGGCTCGACTCCCGCCCGGAATGTGAGACCTCGGGCTAAGGAATGAGCCTCCTCGTTTCCAGGGAGGCCGGCATGTGCTGGCGTCCAGATGAGGGTTATAGGGCGCCAGGGCTGCCAGAAGCGTAGTAAACGAGCAGCAGTGCGGGATATGTAGCCATTTGCAGAGTCGAGAATGGCAGATTTAGGGTCAAATATAATTTTTGTGGCAGAGGTAGAAATGAGAGCAAGCGCGATGGCTGCCTCTTCTGAATCGGTGGTAGAATTGGTGATGACTGAGCAGGAGGTCAGAAGCTTTGCAGATTGTCGGCTACCGCCAGGGCCATACGGGAGCCTAATGTGTATTCCTCTGCGTCCACGTAGACCACCTCATGGTTATCGCCATACTGTTTTTGGAGGGCCCGAGCCCTTGCTACTCTGCGGTCCTTATCTCTCTGGGTGCATGTTCTTCGGGACGCGGAAAGATCCTCCAAGAACTTCGCAATCATTACTTCCCCGCATACCCTCCTATAACACACCTCGACTATGCAGGCCTCCTTAAAAACAGAGGTTGAGGCTGAACTCCAGAGGTGCCGTTGTGGTCGTCTCCTGAATAATTTCGTCCACGTGGGGATCTTTAACGTGCACTAGCATCGCACAGCAGACGGGCGCCTTTTGCGTTTCGCCTCCATCGAAACGCGGCCGCCGCGGTCGGGTTCGAACCCGGGTATTCCGGCTCAGTAGACGAGCGCCTTAACCACTGAACGGCGGTTGCGTATTCGAATCGAATGTAGCGCCCATTTTATTTATTTCTATCATTGTAATTTCCTTCCTTGAACAATGGATCGATCTAAAAAATCGAAGTCACCAGAACCTAACTGAAAACTGAAGTGCCAGCCCATCGTATTCGCATCTTTATGCAAACTGACGATCATTTTTTTTCCTCGGATTCTCCTGTTCTCTCCTTGTCTCCTCACTCGATTGTTTGAGGCACACCGCCTAAGGGACGCTGCTGGCAAGCACCGCAAATTTTCGTGTTAGCGATGAAATTTCTTACAATTTTCACAGAACGAGATGCAGTCTCGAGCACAGGGATTCAGCAGGATCGTTGCTGAAAATTTTTATCGACCAATTTGAGTATGAACCACTTGCTTTAAGTCTATTTCAGGGATCCAATCGTGGCATCTGCTATGACGGCCCTGTTTGCGAACCATTTCTGGCCCCTGGGAGTGCGTTGAGCAGGGCACTCTCCTACTCGTTAGAGGTTGGGAGAGGGGTCAAAGATGTGGCCTTGTTTTTCTGACAGGCCCATAGCACGTGACACAGAACTGCAATATTTCCAGTGCTGAAATTCTGGTCAAGTTCTGGGTAACAGACGTGCAGTGATTTGTGGGTGTGAAATGTGTCGTTTTTTACCATTCCTTCCTTAATTCTTTCGAGGCTTTGGGGTATCCCGATCGCTTCAGCCTCTAGATGTGCAGAATTTCAGAAAAGGTGTAGTGACACATCAGCGTTAGGATCATTCACAGACGGACGTCGCGGGCAAGTTCATTCCCCCTACACCTTGGTGTCACCATATTATGAGGACTGTTTTAAAGCTGGTAATCTTGATGATCTGACCCAGACCTTAACGTAGTTTCTACGTGCGGGTTGAGAGCCTGAGATCACGAGAGCTTGAGGATCCGCCAGTATGGCTAGAGTTAAAGCTGCTTCCTCGGCAATCGCAACGTGTCTGGTTCTAACCGCTGCGCAGCCTAATATCCTACCTCCTGAATCACTAGCTACCGCAGTAAATATGCCTTCTACTGGACTGCCTGTGTCTGTATATATGGTTTGCGAGGATGTATTCTGTTTTGCTAAATGTATTTTTCTCTAGCTTCTCTTGTGCCCTTGTTGCAAGTGGGATGCGCATTCTTAGGGATGGGGTTAATATGATTTTTCTCTCTTCTCCGTGGTTGTACATCCTCTGTATTCTTCGTACCTGGGGGAACGGTATTCTGAGTCTCTCGAGAAGCTTCCTTCTTTTTGTACGGGGGTCTGACGACTTCAGTTCTTCGTGCCTCGGTTAACTTCTCCATCGTCTTGTGGTTGTAGAGCTTCATGACTCGGTCGCTTGAGATGTGCACAGGGAGTCCCAAGGCTTGTTTCTTGGCTTTCCCGATTACTGTATTCAAATGGCCTTTTTTAACAGGAAGATACGGCTTTTCATACGTAACTCTGGATAGAACGAAGTTGCTGGTCTGAAAGTTTCATGTCCTTTCATTCCGTGTTTTCTGTTGTTGACGAAGAATATATAACTGGTGACTTGTTCTGCCATTTTCCTTAGTTTTTTTTTTCATGATGAAGCTATTAGAGAGTTTTAGTTTCACGTACGTAGAGGGTCCACGTACTCAAACTTGAGAAGTCTACGTAGCCTGCGCGCAGGTGGTTTGAAACCCTTAAAGTTACACGTACGCGACGCATGCCGCGTGTTACTCCTAGCGCCATCTACTAAGAAACACAGACACTGGTTGTAGCCTAAATCATCCAAGACAAGTCTTTAAGCCAAGCCATTCGGTCTGTCCTCGGCTGTGTTCCAATACTCTAGACGTCTAACAAGACGTCTAGTGTGACGTCTAGGAAGCCGTCTACATGTCCATGTATTGGAACTTGTCTACTGCTCACGCCGCCTCGCGGCATAATAATGTAACTAAAGCTTATGAACAGTTGTACTACTATTTTTCACAAACTGAGCAATAACGATAATTAAAAACGTGTTTTCAACAAGTTTACACATTTCTTCTGCAATGACTTTGCGCGTAAACCGGACTGGTGGATGTGCCTATCGGTCAGTCTACTTGTAGCAGACGGGGCCGCTCTCAGAAGACGACGCTAAAGAGATATGCGATTATTCTTTTATTATTGATGCTAAACTGTACATGCTCCTCGAACGTGCTCGTCCAGACGGTCCTGTAAACATAAGAATACGAAAGACTGTAATCAATATGCGCGAAATGCGATACGGTTAATATACACTACAACAGGAGAACACATACGTGACATTAAACCTGCTGTCTGCCGTACGTGGCACTCGGAGACAGCGAGAGACCTAAATACAGCAGCGATCTTTAATCCTGCAAAGACAAATCAATTCGCCACATGCCGGTGTATTTGCTCTCAGAGTGTAGAGATAAAAAGGAATGCACGCGAAAGAGTTGATGTAACTAATACAGCAACAGAAGAACACATTTGTTAACCGTCACGCCAGCCGTCTTAACGCCCGTCGAGGAAACCAACGACAGCGACGAGTATTCTCTAAAATCAAGTTGCTAATTAAGATCCGGCATCGTCAGATGCCGGATCACGTAAACAGACCTACAGCGTCCGCTGCTGTAGCAAAGCTCTCAACTGCACGATTTTCTCCTGCGTGATTCACTGCTAGGAATCGCACGTCCACGAAGATTAATTAGCCACAAGTTTGCGTACCAAATAACATAATGGAATGACTCACATTTTTCCTTTCCTATACTCCGTGTACAGTCCGACGCCCCAAGAGCACGACTCGCTCATCCGCGTACATCAGCTCCGCCATCTTTAGACAGCAAGTTAGCCTGCATCGATGTGGACTTCGGCGAAGCAGTCTTATGAGACTGCTTCGCCGAGAAATGGAACGCGTTCCAAGATGGCGGCTGTCCGGCTAGACGTCTAAGTAGCCGTCTACTTGGGACTATTGGAACGCAGCCCTCGTGCTTGGCGGTTTGGCTATATTTGGCTGGTTTGGAGCTCTCTCAGTTCGAGATCTCGCGAGACCGTTGCTATGACGACGACCAACGCTACTTCGTCAGGCTTAACAGCTGAAAAAATGCCCTTCTGCCTGAAATCAAAAGCTATTTGGCGCTTGAAACCTTATGCGAGGGTAGAATGGGCAAATCGAAGGCGAACACAACGGTTTAGAACACGATATCGCGTCGAGGGATGAGCGACGAACCTGTTATCGCTGTGAAGCGGCGGGCAGGGCGCTGCCATGTTTGTCAACGCTACGTACGCAAACAACGCAAAGACCGCAACGTAGAACTCTGAATCTCGCGTACGCACGTGAGACTCCCGCATACCCTTTGCGTTCTGCGCAATGCGTGCTGGCCATCCGTAAGAGCTCTACGTACGTGAAACTAAAGCTCTCTATTACCTTTGTACGCCTGGATCTCCGGGCCCCAAATTGACATTTTTTGAGAGCTTTGTATCGGATGGTTCCTTATCGATACTTTGATCCTTGACGGCATATTCTTACGTTCGATGAGGAGCAATTATGACTCGTTTGGAGCACAAGTAAGTTTGCAGCCCCTCGCATACATTTGTACTGTACTTGCTGCCTTATTGGGGGACATGATCATAGACTCCAGAGTTCCTTCGCGCGACCAAATAGTAATATCATTTGCATACAAGCCTTCTTGAAGGCCTCAAATTTCTTGCATTTTTTCAGGTAGTTTTATGAAAACAAGGTTGAACAACCTGGTATGCCTAGTATGATTTATTATCTGAGTGAAGGGTGATGCGTGTCTGTTTCGGAGGTTGTTCTTGTTCTCGGTTAAGCTGCCCGCCCATAGTACTGTGAATCTGTCTTTGCGAAAGTTCTGAATGTAGTTTAAGGGTCAACAACCAAAGCTAATTAGTTCTAGACCGTCCGGATTACTCTCACAACTCGCACTGTCGAAAGCGTCTTTAAGGTGTAGCACAATGCCTGGTCTGGCTTGCTTCTAGTCTGCGTTACCCATCATTTTTTAAGTTATCATAACGTCTTGGGTGGAGAGGTGTGCCCTGAACCCAAACATAGCGTCTGGGAGCAGGCCCTCATAATTGAGGTGCCTTGAAACTCTCGTGTTCATCACTCACTCTAAAAGTGATCTAGTCAGTTAGACTCCATTACAGAAATTGATCATTTGATCCGGCAAGTAAATTAAGCAATTCAGAGTTTCGCAGCTTCTTTAGTGATGCTTAACTATCACTAGTACTATCGATAGCTGGGTCGCTGTCTAACATTCTATGTTTTAAAACATTATTGGGCTCCCTTAAGCAGCTCCTGTGATGTGTAAATGCGACAGCGCTCTTGTCGCTTACGATGTGTCGCTGAGTTGCCGCGGACAGGGTGAACGTTGTTTTGCTGCAGCAGCTCGCTTCGCATGTTTCTCTGCGTTTCCATGTTCTTGTACTTTGTCGGCAATCAACTGCCGCCACCGGCCACGCTTTGCTGTCTCGCCAGATTATGTAGGCTCGAGCGATAAAACTTGTCACCTCGATGAAGACTCCATAGCGTCGCCACTTCGCTATCCGAAACCTGAAGACCAGCTAATGGCTTTGAGGGGGCTTTCCCTTTTGTGTAATCTTTGTCTGCGTTTACGTGAATACGATAATGGCGCATTGTATTTCCTAGCGACACGCGACTCCTTACATGTACTGCACCACATCAAGTCAGGCCGGACCATTGAGTGCCAGTGCACGCGGTGGACGGGGCCAGCCGCGAGGGGAGAGCGCGCTTCGAGGCACCCTACCAGGCGCTCCCATTTTGAGCCTGGTATTATTTGTTATCCGAGTGAGGGTAAATGTAGATGTGTAGCTTGTGGGGCCAGCTGATGCATGGCACTAGGTAGAGGAACCAGCAGAACATTAGGGCATTTCAATGATTGTGAACACTTCAGAGCCCGTAAGCAGAGCATTGTTTATAAGACCTGCCTTTTTATACCTTATATTTTACCCTCGTTAAGTTTCTAGGGCGTTGCACCCCTCCAAAATTCCACAATTAAGAACTGTTGTTGTGAATGCCGTATCGAGTAATTTTCTCGCTTGGCGAGGCTGACGGCGATCTCTCGCTCGTTACATCAACCCTGGCCGAGTAGAAAACGGCAAAAATACTAAGAAAATTTTGGCAATTATTTTGCATATTATGCAATTGCGATTGTATCCGCGATATTGCAGTGGTGCGGGAAAGAGTTTATTATTGTTCATTTATTATGCCCCAAACTATAATGTGATGCACCATAGAGGACGTGGTAGCAACCTCGCAGTCATGTCCAACATTCTTGGACAAAAATTTTGAATATTGAACAGCTGTTAGGTACTGACGTAGAAATATTGAAGGTAAAGGTCCATTCTTCCGATATGCCGTAAAATGTTTCTTTTATAGTGTTTCCATCGCTCGCATGCAGCAGTTGAGACTGACATAGAAAACCGATGGGAATGCTCCTGTCGATAGCAAAGACGTTAACAGCAAAAAAATGCATGCCTGCCGCTCTGAGATCTGACGTTATATTGCCTTCCATAGCGGAATCTTACAATATAGAAAAAATAGCGCTCATAAATTCTGCCCCTTTCAAAATCATGTTCTCCAGAATTTGTTGGATATGCGCCTTCCTCGAGCTTGGATTCTCGTCAACTTGAGATGAGGAGCTCTGTTAGAGATCGTCGAAAACTGCTTTCATTAACTTTTCGAAGCTCGGTGATCGCATTTTTCCTCTCCTATAGTTCCTTTCGAATGTAGTGGCATCCGCCGCAAATGTTGTACAAGCATAGACGCGTCTTTTGAGAAAATGAACAAGCGCCAGCTGCTTCCCTGTCAGTAGATTTGTAACATAAATTCATATCATTGGTTTAATGATTACGAGTACTGCAGAGTTGTTGCAGACACGAAAATATTGTTTATAGTTACTATGTATAGTTATCGATAATCAATTTACGAATAGTTTTCTATCACTAACTTCGTACGAAACTGTTGCGGCACTTAACAGGAAAAATGATGTCGTGCAATTCTCTCCTGCTTCTCTTACCGCACGAAGCTGCGAAACCTCGAATTCATCCCTTTGCTTACCGATTCAAAATAACCGCATCTGTAAAGTATTTTTGACCTCGGATGATTACTCGAACCTTAAACTTAATTTTTATGCTGTTCCTACATACCATGCAAATTCCTGCATAATTCATCACTAGTCTCTCTTTTTTCTTGTGGGTAAAAAAATAACATTTGTGGAGTTCTACATCGCTGCTCACAAAATGCAGTAAAGCGTCATATCCTCCTTTTAAAAAAATTTAATGCTCCATTTCAAGTTTGCTTACTACTCAGAACCACTTCGGTGTGTTCGTTGCCCCGGCTGCAAAAGAACAGAGCTATGGCACGTGCACTTATCCAGCTGTAACCAGCCAAAGCAGACGAACTGCCTTCGGAAAGGAATGAATTCCTTCTTTAAGAAGAAATATGCCTTCTATATTGAGTTCTGCTTTTTTTTTGGTCCCCCCGGTCATCACACCTTTCTTGTTTTTAACGTGGCATAAATAATAGTTATTGGTGCAGCAAATGCATCACGCTGTGCTGACAGCGTCCACAGCAAAAATTACAGAAAAAGAACTAGCGGAGTCTTTGAACCTTCACCAAGGCGTCAGAGATTTGGAAAGAATGATCGTCTGCAGTGACGTCACGAAGTGCTATATATTCCCAGAAGGATCTGCACAGTATCTGCAGGATCTGCACCGGAGAAGTGGCAGTTGAGTAGGACCCGCGATGACTGCGCAAAAGATGGCCTTCCTTTCTATACTGGTTGCTTCGTACCTTTTGATGTGAGTATTATATGCTATAATTTTCAAGCAAAAAGCATTACGACTAAATTAACTTTTCCGAACACTGTTCAGCTTAGTTTGTGGGCATGTTCTATCATACCGGAGGCAAATGCGACAGTGTAAGAAATTCGCTTGCGTAAAATAGGCCTGGTAGTGCTCATTCTGGCTTGAAATATTAAGAACTTCTTGCAGGGCGAGTTGGAACATGGCTATTATTAAGAACGAAAGGCAAAAGGCGCCCTTGTGCTGTTCGATGTCGGTGCACGTTAAAGATCCCCCTATTCCTTTTTTATTTTCTCACTTCCTCCTTTATACTTTTTCTTAGGCGCGGTTCGGGTGTCCACCGAGATGTGGGACAGTTACTGCGCCATTTTTTTCTCAAAACTCTAATCTTTCAATTTTCTACTGCGCCATCAAGCGTACAATGTTCCCATGTAGGTGGTTCTTCGGAAAGTGAAGAGCCCTCCCCACAAACTAGGGGCGGTTAAAACGGCCATTATTTACCCCGGATATTTTGTTCGCTTACATCGTGACCTCCAGACTTTTCATCCCGGGAATTCTAGCGGTTAGAGCTCTCTCTCGGCTACTGAGCCGGAGGACGGGGGATCAATCCCTGTGCTGCTGCAGTGCTTCGACTGAGGCTCAACGCAAACGGCACCCGCGTGCCATGCAATGTTAGCGCACATTAACCACTCTGACGAGATATAAATTAAAATCCGAGCCCTTCACAGCGGTACCACTCATAGCCCATGTGTCGCTTCGTGACATGAATCGTACAATTTACTTTCATTAATCAACTGCGGCTTAAATATGTGTAACAAACAAATTTATTACTGTAAGTGCTATCGCCGAGAGATGTGATTTCATCTATACAGAATATTGGACATAATAACAATACTTGGTTTTTGGGGAAACGAAATGGCGCATTATCTGTCTCATATATCGTTCGACACCTGAACCGCGCCTTAAGGGAAGGGATAAAGGAGGGAGTAAAAAAAGAAAGGAAGAAAGAGGTGCAGCAGTGGAGGACTCCGGAATAATTTTGACCAGCTGAGGATATTTAACGTGCACTGAAATCGCACAGCACACGGGCGCCTTAGCGTTTCGCCTCCATGGAAACGCGGCCGCCGTGGTCGGGTTCGAACCCGGGAACTCCGGATCAGTAGCCGAGCGCCCTAACCACTGAGCCACCGCAGCGTGTAGAATATTGGCCACAAAACACATTTAGTGACAGTTTTATGGGCTATTGTAGTGTAGCCAGGCATCCAGATCATGGAAGCAGCTCTGACAATCACTGCACCCGTCTACTTAGACGATAAATACGTTGACTTCTCAAAAAAACGCATCCACTAAACGCCGTACATATAACTTAACAATATGCATGGTCGCATGGTTGCAATATCCTATCTGCTTTGGGGATTGCCTGGCGTCGCAGTTGCAGCTAGGTGAGCATGCCCCACCAAAGCTTTAAAAAGCGGCGCTCCGTCAGCGCACCTCTTAGCTCGAACTGCAGTTGGGTACAAAGAACTTGTTACAGCAAATCACGTCGAGCACTGCTTCCTCAATAAAACTGAGAGCTAGTGCAGTTAAATTTCCACGATAACGAGAGGTGACAACTTTGAAAAAGCGGCAACCCAGCAGCACTCCACAAGTGCCGTTCTTTCGCCAAGTTTCGCCGCTTCGGGCAGGTGTACAGCGGCAGCGGTAGGTAACGGCTTTTGCCATCGTATGTAGCGTCTCGAGGGAACAAAGCCTCATGAGGTTACCTTTTCAGTCTGTATGCACCATAGGGAATGCGTGAAAAGAGTTCTATCTCAGCAACATGATCCATTTAGTGTTCCCTGCGCCTCCGATGCTGATTCCTACTTCCAGCTGCATACTGGCACATTGGTCATGGCAGTGTAGATTCTCGCGTCTCTTCTATTCTCGTAGTCATCCACCATAGCCCTGTATCGTCTCATATTCTCTTTTCAAAGCGGTATACCAGACAGTCATTGTTTAATCGCAAATCACGCCTTACTTCTCTTAAACATAAAGTGCGATGAAAATTGTGATCTTGTAATATACTTTTTTCTAGTAGTATTTCCAGAGATAATAAGAAAACTGGCAGAGGTTTAGCGCGTGTTAAAAATAGTGATACCAGTGAGAGCTCTGTTAAACATGGCTACTTATGGTTTGGCGCCGGAGTCGATTCGGCGTGATGACTGAGCGACCGAGAGCCAGCGAAGCAGCTGTTATACAATAATCCCGGCTGGTCACGTTGTACAGCAACCGGAGGCAGCGCCTCTGTGGCGCCTCTCCAGAGCGAGTCATGTGGTATGACGTCGCTTGCCACACTTCCGCTCCGGCGGCTCAAGGCCAAGCGCGCACCAAAGTTCACTTTGGGAGTTCTAGTGCGAAGAGTAGAGCTCTCGCTCTAAAACTAAAGATAACATTCGTAATCGAAATGGGTACGTGCGTTAGGACTCGCTCGAAAAAAAAAGCGGTGTTTTCAACACGATTCCAGGAAAAGGGGCTGCCAAGACCAAGTTTCTTTGAAAGCTGCTCAGCTTTCCTTTCTAGCCAAATGACTGCACTCGGGTGGATGGATGTTGATCAGTAATTATTCCCTTTTTAAAAGCGTCAAGAAATTAAATTGACAGTGCAACGCTTTACTTGCGAGCGCTATTTATAGCGCTTCCTGGAGGACTGTTTCATTTTAAGCAATCTATTTGTTACTTGCTGAAACAAGCACGGAAGGTGAGTTGCTCGTCCGGCGGAGGGTACCTGCACAACAGTTGGGTGCTGTGGGTGCCCTTCTAAAAAATGTTATCATTAAATAATGCATCGGCGTAAAAGCTGCCGACAGACAGCATTTTTTTCGTTATGAGAACAGGATACAATACAGGAAAAAATTCCGGGATATCTAGTTTTTCCTTCCGATGGAACAGCACATTCCTCATGGGTTCATAGTCTGCTTGCTAACATTCGTGTGTTAATACAAGCTTTTTTATTCAAATATTATAATTAATTAGTATCTGTCATGGTAATGAGTGTGTGTATACTCTTTGTTTGCTTCTATGTGATACTAAGGGGACGTGAGCAACACGGACATTCTACCAAATGTTTCCTTATTTCGTGAACATTATCATCATTATCAGCCTAACTATGTATAATACAGCACAAAAGACTATTTCATAAACCGCCAATAAATCTTGTCCTTTCCCAGCTGCGGCTAACTTACGACCGCAAATTTCAAGACGTCATCCGCCCACCGGACATTCTGCCGCCGCCTACTACGCTTTCCTTTTTTCAAAATCAATGCCGTTATCCTAAGGGATCATTCAGGAATCGTGCATGAGCATTACATGCCCTGTCCCTGTCATTTTTTTCATGATTTCTTCTTGAAAAGGGGTTAAAATGGACTTCACCGCGCAGGGCGGATTTCTCTCTTTCGCGTATCTGCGATCCACCGAAACAAAAAAGGGGGGGAGGCGAAGAAGGAAGGGGGGGCTGGCCACAGAGTTTTTTCCCAACGGTTAATTTCTGCGAAAGCCCAGCACCATGCGGAGAGAAAGCGTGTACCCATTCGAAAACGGTGCCTGCCCAGTGGCAATGGGGATCGACCTCCCTCATATACGATGGGGCTGATATGACCACCACATTCGAATCCTGAGAACCCTTACTATAAGTCCAGACTTCAAAAATTTTTGCAGTGAGATTTTTTATAGACACAGCCCCGTATACAATTTACCGGTCACACGGTAGCTTCGAAGTTCGCCGTTGGCAATAAATTATTTGCGAGTTATTGTGTGACCCGCATGTTTACTGCCAGCTACGGGTAATACACCCCCTGTATACACCCACTTTCGCTCCCATCACTCTTTACTCTCTCTCTAATCCTCCAGTTGCAGGATCCTGTACGCCATAGCACATCTCGGCGTGCCTTCAGGGCTCGCGGAGGAGACAGATGACTCGCGCTGTGCATGTTCAGCTCTTTCTGACTTCAGGAAGCGTCTTGCGGAATAACCTTGGTTGGGACGCGCAATATATTCTGGCTCAAGAGAATAGGTTAGGGTCAGTTGATGCAATTAAAGATACAGTGTTCACAGCCTCTACAACTGTTGCGCCGTATTGACTCAATTTTAATAATTGTTGCTATCCACTGCGTTTTAGCATTGATTGTAATTTAGTGATTACAGAGGCAAACCGAGTGCTCAAAATTTGTGTAAGCACACTGCAGACTCAAGTGATCTGTTATCGATAAAACATTCGGGGACATACTTATAAATCATCCAGAGTTATAAATGCGCAGATTTTTTGTAATAACTCATGAAGCCACAAAAGATAAGTGCTTTTCCCCTGCCCGTCGCGTACGTGCATGCTCAGAGTGCAGCACAACACCGTATGCATACTGCGAGTTACGAGCAGCGTGAAGTAAATGACACGGTAGCGCAACGCTCCAGGAACGGAATCGCGGGGCGGCAACACCGTGAAATATTTGAAAAAAAAAGCAGCATTTTATTTTGCTTCCTTAATAGCAGTAGAAACTTTTTTTTTCATTGCAAAAAAAAATGTTTATCCTGTTCTTGGTTTGTCCTGTGGGGACGGGTTTTCTCGCGCAAGCGCATGAAGTAAGAGCACTGTCGTAGAAAATTCATTTAGACGTTTCAGAAGTTCGGCTAGTTCTTTTCGCAAGCCAGCTTGTATTTCGCATGAGGTCCGGCTATCTTATCTTCCAGTGCTGTAACGTTAAATTTTTTCTCTGTAGATCAAAATATGCTATTAAACTCTGCCTGAAACAAATCGCTTTTCATTTAATACCTGCAAATCAATGTATATAAACATCTGCATGTGTAACATTTTTAAAAATATAAATTTAACAGATGATTATTTTCATACAAGTAGTATGCACGGATGATGCCTTAGTATAGAGTTAAAGGAGGAAAATTTCTTCTCATTGGGTTGAACACCTCAGGTAAACACCGGAACGGGCATTCGTTTAGCACATAACTTTCAGCATACACGCGCGCGCTGTTCCGTCAGATTGGTCGAATTACTCAGAACGAAGAAAATAAAAGAATGAAACTGGTCGCTTACACGATAATAACGTGCGCTCTGAAAAACTGAGCAGGTTAATCGCTGCAGCATGCAACAACCCGAATGAGAAGCGGCAGTAGTCAATGGTTGCAGGCTACAAGTTAAAATAAAACAAGAACAAATGTAGTCTCGAAGCATCTATATTAACCAGCATGCATGGTACTATCTACATAACCTGAGAATAACAGAAGCTGTGGATGGGAAAATGTTTAACTGATAAATTGCCTCTACATGGATGTATCCGCCATGATTGCTCACGGCCCATAGCGCTCGGCTGTCAAACTCAAAGACATGGGATGCAATCCTGTCCGCGGCACAGTATTTGGAAAGAGACAAAACGTAAAAAAAAACTCCTTAGTGCTGTGCAATAAGCTGGTCCGCAAGACTATCAAAAGCCCACATGGTCGAGAGTACCGTGCAAAGGCATATCCTAAATCCCACCAGTAGCCTAATGAGGACAAACCTCACATACGTCCGTAAGTTGTTTCGTGAGCGAACAAATGGTTACTACAAAGCAACTACGTACGACCACTGGCGGCGTGCTGAAGTCCTGTTTTATTCCTCGGTTCGTGAATCGCTTTAAACAACGTGCCCACACGGTTGCGCGTTCGGCAGACAGCCACAGAGTAAACTGTTCATCACCGCGCGAATCTTTACTGGCAATACGACCACTGACAAAAACCTTTCCGTAAAACAGCTCCGAAAGGGAACAAATTTTCATTAATGTTACCAGAGTTCATTGCATGATTTACGAATGAACAGCAAAATGACTCATTGGTTGATTTGGTTCATAGTAAAGACGCCAACATTCACAGAATACCACGCACAGGTAAAGGATCCATTATCCTCAGTTTTACGTGCAATATGCAACCAGAATTTCTTCGTTCTTACAGCTGAGCTTTTCGATCAGTATAGTATAGCCTAAATATGTTACCTTTACTACTTAAGACTGCTTTACGCATACAGAAAAGAACTAGTTAAGAATACCAACCACCTCCGCAACTTAGCAGACAATTGTACTAACAACCACCAATTTCACAGCAGACACCCTGAACACTGGTATATTGAAACATGTCGCACTATATATAGCACACAAAGTATTACAAACACTGCCATGTACTTTGAACACACTCAAAGCTGTTTATGTAAACATTACAGAAATTTTGCGCACATTAGTTTTAAAACTTATCGCGCTCCTGCAACTATACACTGAAACTGCTCCATCACTGATTCTTTTCCTGCGCTGTGTACGTATCAGCCTTCGTTTTTTTTTTCCGCATTATCATCTCCTGGCCCACAATGCACGGGTCAGTGACTTGCTTTGATCTTTGTATGTTTTGCATCAGAGTACTTATTTCCTGCATTGCTGTCTGCTGCCACACACTGTAGCGGTCGATGGACCGGTCAAGCCGCTCTCACACCTTTTATCCTCGGCGCTTCCCAAGTGACAGTGGGAAAATAAACTCAACTCAGTTTCACGATGTGTCACGCATGTAAGAGCGACAAGCTTGTCAATTTGGCATTCATCAAGTGTCATCGTAATAGTGCAACGGAACACGTACAAAAAAAGGGATCAGTCACTTCAAGTTGGTTCATGTGTCGACAGCTTTCGCTGGCCATGTTTATATCGTCAGGTTCTAATGTATCCTTTGGAACTTGTTTATTAATTTGCTCTTTTCTTAGGGTAGCTACATGATATACAACAACGGATAGGCGTCATAATAAAAATCAAATTTAGCATTCTGTGTTTTTCTATTCTCGTTTCCTGCCAGTGTCTACTTGCGCTAACATCGTGCACAGTTCTGTAACCAACGTTGAAGGGAAGGCAAGAAGATATGAACAATGCTATCTGGTCTATTGCTCAATATTTTGTACAATAAAGTATACGTAAATCTATTTCTTCTTAACAAAGGATTTGATATTACTGCAGGATCACAGGAAGCGCTGCGGGCAAGAACATCTTCGGACCGGATGTATTTGGCTCTTCTGGCCGATGCGGCGGTGCAGTGAGTATTTATAAATAGTGGAATCGGACTGCTTATTCTGTTTACCAGAATAGACGATGTGATAAACTGTTTGGAGGTCTTACAAAACCGCGCTCGTAACTTCCGGTTGCATCCTTGGTTCGGTCGAACAGGTACGTCGTTTACTTGCGTGCTTTATTGGTATCGATGAAACTGCGATGAATCTCACGAGTAGATTTTCAGAACCCTAGCTTCAACCGCTGTGCTGCTTATACCACTTATGTTTTACCAATGTAGGTTCTTTATTATTGTTTATTCGGTGCCAGCAAGTTTCTACCGCGTCTTCTGCTCCGCTTGAAGCTTGGCGTTTGGCACCCGGTAGTGCGCAGAAAAGCCGATCTCCGCGGCGTTGTCGTTTTCACGCGCATTTAAGCATCGGTTCAAACTCCGCGCTCTGTCACATCTATTTTATTTTCAAATGGCCGAGAATCGGCATGGCAGAGTAGCGAGCGGTCATTTTTTGCAGTGGGCACGCTTGCGTTGGCCTGAAGCACCTTTTGTCGCATTGCAAACTTTTGAGCGCTCCGGGGTTAGTAGCTGCATGCAAAGCAGTGTAATCGCAACGACACACGATCGGCTGCGTACTGCCATCCCTTTAAACTGTAATGTGGCAAGCTCATCTGAACTTTTTAGCATAGCTGTTACAGAGCGCGGCGCAGTTGAGGCTTTCGCTGACCTATCTTCTAGCGCCACATTTTAAAGAAGGCGGATGACGTGCGTAGTAAATATTGCACTGTTAAGATTCGATATCAACAGGGAAAAAAACAAGCATATATTATTTGCAATATTGCAAGCAAAGTCGCAGTTTTCTTTTTTATTTCCAAATTGTGATGTTGTTGTGACATTCCCTGCTGCAATGAAAGCTCCCTTGACTAAACAAAGAGCGTTTATGTTACATGGCGCTGGTAGCTACTGTAGGAAGCCTGAAAAAATGCATTCGCCTGTCACATTTTATACATAGCGATGTTACATCACGGGGTCCCATTAACGCGCATGGCATGCGGATTATCACACGACATTACCGGAATACTGTGCCTGGCACCTAGCGACAACTGCACGGTGAAGATAGTTTGGTAACGTTTCTCAAGATAACAACAATGGAGAGGGGCGCCGCGGTGGCTGAGTGGTTACGGCGCTCGGCGGCTGGCCCGAAAGACGCGGGTTCGATCCCAGCCGCGGCGGTCGAATTTCGATGCAGGCGAAATTCTAGAGGCTCGTGTGCTGTGCGATGTTAGTGCACGTTAAAGAACCCCAGGTGGTCGAAATTTCCGGAGCCCTTCACTACGGCGTCTCTCATAGCCTGAGTCGCTTTGGGACGTTAAACCCCCTAAACTAAACTAAACAAGGCAGAGACTCAACAACTGAACACGGTGAGAACTAAGCTGTAATCGGCGCACTGTAGTAGATCACGTCTTGACCGATCGAGGTTT
The DNA here is from genome assembly GCA_030143305.2 of Amblyomma americanum. Lineage (NCBI taxonomy): Eukaryota > Metazoa > Arthropoda > Arachnida > Ixodida > Ixodidae > Amblyomma > Amblyomma americanum. Next base: position 475,853 of record JARKHS020034069.1, read on the forward strand.
CTAGATAGGGACCACTTAATGCGAATCGCCACGATTTCCCGGTAAATTCATCAAAGCTTTTTCAGCCGCAATACATGCTTGAGTAACGCCGGCGTACTCGACTAAAATATTTGCCCGTCTAATTCGCCGTTCAGGTGCGTGTCGGTATGTTTACGTGCGATCGAACATGCGCTCCCGGCGATTTAATAAATGCACGAAATTGGATACTCATCTAATCACAATCAACCAGTTTGGTCCATATCGTAATTTGGAAACAAATAAACCTGCAAAGCTTCGTAATTGATCATCGCAGCAGGCGAAGGCTGTAAATGGGTCGGCCCGCTTACACGATACCTCGTATTGCATTTCGTGTTAATAAAACGTCCCATGGACGCACCACTCGGTATGACTGGTGTAATGCGCTCCTATTCGTTTGCTACGCTTTGGCACGCCTTCTACGCGACATCACGGAGATGAAAGCCCTCAAAATATTCCAGTGAGCCGCATCCATAACCTAACCATTTTCCTTCTCTGCGGCCATGGCGAAGTGCCTACAAGTGACACGATCTCAATTATTGTTTTGCTTACGGCCTAAACTGCTGAGGTTCAGGCGGCTGATTTGGTGACGTCGTGTGTAATGTGCATCTTCAATTTTGAAGAATTAGATAAAAAGAAAGCGCAACCACACACAGGGACAAGAAAGAACACACATCAGGTTTCATGCGTGTTCTTTATTGTCTATATGTAGTCGAGCGCTATTTTAAATGTCAAAGACAGTTGTATTACAGTGCGCAGCAAACAGCTAAGCCCATACGTATCCTGAACTAACGGCCACTCCCAGTTCGGAGGTGCAAAGATCTCCATTGAATAAAATGCTTCTCACCGCCACCAATTACCTAAACGTGAAACGACTTTTAACAGGGTCAGACTTTCATAGGGCTTGTTAAGCACTAGGACAGCCACCTTTTGCCGTATACATTTAGTTTCGACGCTTACTGGCCTCCTGCCCGGCTTGTAATTGCGGCCTTTTTTCCTCGCTTCCGGCCGAAGGTCACTTCACCATAACCCGGACTTGGCTCGCCCAGCCGCCAGCCTCCGCGATGCAACAGCCTCTCTGGAAACTGAAACTGACGCGCCGCGGCTTCGTGGTTGCCCTTCGTACGGAGCCGCCACGGTGGTTCGGTGGTTATGGCGCTCGGCTGCTGGCCCAAAAGACGCGGGTTCGATCCCGACCGAGGCGGTCGCATTTCGATGGAGGCGAAATTCTAGAGGCCCGTGTACTGTGCGATGTCAGTGCACGTTAAAGAAGCCCAGTTGGACGAATTATCCGGAGCCCTCATAGCCTTAGTCGCTTTGCGGCGTTAAAACTCATAAACCAAACCTTCGTACGGAAAGGAAGATCGTGTGGCATTATAATATTGCAAAGCTTTCAAATTTGTCTCGCTTTGTGACGTCTAGGTAGCGGGGACAGCCAGTTGCAGCATGCCGCGTACCATCTTAGTTTGTGGTACAGTATCATATGCTTTTGTGTCTTCTAAAAGCTACGAGAACCTCGCGATTCCTTGCGTACAGCTTACTGTTTCTAGCTTAGGGCGAAAAGATTGTCCCGCAACCGGCGATAGTGGTGGTACCAATTTTTCAGTTCGTTTCAATTCTTTTGGGACATTGTCGACCGTATGAAGAAAAGGATGAAGAGAAATGTTTGGTCAGAAACCTGGTGTTTTACACCGAATTCCACTTTGTTACGACCTGCGCGAAAATACTGTATATAACACTCGATTTTGTGAGTGGAAGGTGGCCTCAAAGAAACATATCTCCTCAGTGCTCGCGAATAATGCATGACAACGCTACAGCACTTCGTAGAGTTCGCTCCGCGAACAACAGAGTGCAATTGATCCCATTGCGCGGGAAAGAAATAGTTAAACGACAATTATTATATGTTATTATTAGATTATTATTAGATTAGAAGATATTAGATGCGCTTCGCTGTGGCCGTGATTGCGACCAGGAGCTATGACGATGACAACATGCAAGTCAGTGTTCCAGACTGCATCTCCCCACCAGGTTCCACGAGCATGGTAAAGCAGGCACTTGAAGCTTGGGAGGTACTGTAGATAATTGATATCAAGCTTACCCATGTACGTACAGTCTTTGTCAAAAGTATGCAGCCCAAGGGGTCTGCTTCTGATCCCTGCAGCACGGCGCCTCTTGCGTACTCAGGGACCTTAATCTCACGAAGCCGGGAGGAACTTAAGTCTTCAACCCTCCCAAGCTTATGACTGTCAGATGTAATTAAGAAACCCGCTACACGGCTTGGAATCAAACCCTTTGGGCTGTACATTTCTCACAAAGACTGTACATATATCGAACCCATTTTAGCAGCATCCATCATTAGGCGATTCAGAATATTTATGATTTCATAAAATGCAGGAAGTTCTAAACAGCTGAGAAAGGCAAATAATCCTGTTTTTTTGTGTTCTGGCAGCACCTTCAATTTTCGTGCTAGCAGAGATTTTACGCAAATTTTAGAAATGTGCTAACATTTATTTAACAAAGGTTAATTTCTCCATGCAAATGTTACGCCTTTTCCTGCGTTCCTGACATAAATAATGACATGAACTTGCGTTTAAATGAAAAGGATTTATCGTCTTTGTAAATCTTGAATACAGAATGAGCGTCGCACTGTGTTTTTCTGAGTGTAGCTGCACACACACTTGCTCTCCGGCTTGCACTCCGGCTTCTCGAATTTTGGCGCTTATTCAAGCCTCTGCCTGGACGTGACTCGCAACTAAGGACATGTGGAAAGCAATACCATTTAGTATTTACTGAATTACGATTTCGATTCGCACTCGGCTTCGCCCAGCCCTTTAATCGAGGCACTCCAGCCACACCATTCTCAGGTGCCCATAGTAGCCCTTGCAGCGGTGCAGGTTCTTTTGACCGTAATACTCTAGATGCTCTATAGTCGGTGACCACTTAAGTCTGCAGTGAAGCTCCGCTCACATTTAGGACCGGCGCACAGAATTCCTCCACGACGAAAAAGTAGGCCGTTGTTAAAACTTCTCTGGTCATCTAAACAAGAAGCTAATCACGAGAAAGGACTTAAAAGCTCTAGAATTTTGATGCCTGGCTTGTTTAATAAAGTCAAACATTAAAAAGCTTTTTTCGTTTACTTTTGTGAACTGGCCAGCGGAGTGATACAGTCCGCCGCGGACCGTGGCCCAGTGTTAACAACTGCTGTTTTTTTTTTAAGCTATATCATACTATAGGTGGAGGACCGTATATTCGGTAACAGCTGAAAAGCAAGTTTGACTTGGCTCAAGAGACTAGCTAAAAATTGCCATAATTTGACTACATGTGACTTATTCCGCACTCTTTTCGTCATGTAGGATGTCCGAAATTCAGGGGGAGGAATGTTTGTTCAGCGAGAACACTTATATCTCGTTTTCTTTGCTGGACAGTTTGAACGACTTGTCTAAGTTTCGAAAAGAGTTGCCGCAAAATCAGAGATGACGACATCAAATTTCAATTGATTCTGCATGCGGTGCGCTCATATGAGAGGTGGTGTATAGCTTCGCAACGATTGTCATGAATAAGCTACTTTTAGGATCACATTTAATTTCATGGTTGTTTATATTGTCACGTAGTGGTGACGGCAGTCGAAGCAGCGATGAAGACGGACGAAAGGGTCTTCTAAAAGAACTGTTTATTGGGCTGACTTGCACCCAAAATGGACTGGATCACTCGGCGGCGGCGAAGCGACAAGCGTGCTCGGCGGTCGTCGAACAGAATGCCGGCCACTGTCGGCCGTGCTCAATTTAAAGCTGATAGCGAACTTTCGAGATAAAGAGCGCAAAATTACTAGAACATTCCGGAACAACGTAGAATCAGCTCTGCCTGGCTGCGATCAATCGAGATAAATCTAGTCGCGTCTTGCGTCGCAAACAAAGCGATAAAGTGATGTGGCGGCTGATTTGAAAAACGAACACACTGCAAATATTCGCGGCAATATAGCAACGCTATTTTCTGTTTCTAAAATTAAGAACTTAATATTCGTATTAGCGAGACTGAGTGTGAAGTGGGTAAATGTTGCTGAGAGTGTCTGTTTCTGCGCTAGTAGGTGCTAAATAAACGTCAATGTATCGATATACATATTAACCAAATAAAAATAACATTTCTTTTCATTTTCATCCAGTGCTTCATCGACGACTTTTACAGAGGTAACTGCACGGATCCCTGCGTCTGTGTTTCGAACGGTCTCAACAGTGGAATCCATAAAGGACCAGGCCAGTGCCTAGAAATTAACTGAGGTCATCGCATACATACTGCTGACCCAATAAAGGCTGCTTTCTCATGCAATTCAATGTTCAAGCGTGGCTAATATCACAGACACCTCTATAATCAGCGCTTCATTTCTCCATGAATCGAGCACCTGATCTCATTTTTCAGGATTATCAGTATGGCTCGTACGAAAGCCACTTATTAGCCTCTGCTAATTAAACACACGCCAGCAAAGACGGAAGAACAGAAATTTCTTGCGAGTCGGCTCAAGGTAAGGTTATGTGTAATGTTTTGTAGCTATTTCAAGCAATTGCCGCAAGTTCAAGGGTTTGAGAGAAGGAAACAAGATACACAAAAGACACCTATGTTCTATCACGCCCAAGTTTAGTTTAGTTTTTCTTACGGCTTGCACTATCACTATCTGGAACCCACACACTCAGCTGGAAATAAAAGAGTCCACCTTGAGCAACTGTCTGCGCCTGTTCGTTCCCACCATGCGGATTCCGCACACCGCAGAATCACGACGAGTACCCCGGCGTAGATTGCGTTCCGAGAACCAAGCTTTCGCAACCGAGTCTGTCGGAGCGTTTCCGCTGTTCTCGCCGGTCCCGCTCCCGCCTACGTCAGGCGAATCTGTGGTAGCTTAGCAGCAATAGAAGCTAGTCTTCCTGATACTTCTCGAAGCGGTTGAATGCGACGAGCTACAGCTCAAGCATATCGCAAGGCAATACTTCTTAAATCCCTTCGTGTCGAAGGTCAACGTGCTTATAGCACAGCCTCGAGGCATCATGGAGCACCACTGATCCTTAGGCAAGCGACACATCAAGTATTGGCGAAACCACTTCGATGCTGCTACCGCCACACAGAATGTTCACTTCGCAGCACTGGTTGTGGTGGCGTTAATATACAGGCGAGATTACCCTTTCAGAGGCCTCTGATAAATGACCTGCTGGAATATCACCGGCTCCGTCAGCGCATTCAACTACCACGTGAGACTTTTCAAGGTTACGTAAACGGCCTTCTGTAACTTATAACTTTTCGCTACATGGAATTTTGTAACTGCTACTTACACCATGATCCATGACAAACTACTTGAGGGAACAATTCCACAAAAGACACGAGAGCGTCTACTGTACAGGGGATCCCCTCTCACTCTTCAACGCGCAGTACACATTGCAAAGCAATTAGAACAATTCACCATTATCTCTTTGTCTTCAGTGAACCGCGCTCAAGAACCGAAAACAGCGACAATCAGCCGTGCACTCGTGAGGGACTTGCTACTGCTGTGGTTCAACTTCACATTTCGCAAATTTATTTACATGACCATTTAAAGTCCACAGACTGCCGCACCTGTGGAAAGGCTGGTCAATTTGAAAGCGCCTGCAGTCAAACTAAAACTGCGAAAAGAACAGTGTCATGACAAAAAGCTGGAGAAGCTATGCCATCTGAATCTTAAATGTCGATAATCAGGACGGCCCACCGAAAGAAATTTGTGCCACGGTCGTAATAAAACGAAGACGGTTATCTCGTATTGTCGACACTCGTGCTGGTGTCTCTCTGCTGAGCGAATAACATTACCGCAGTTTCTTCGCGGATATCCATGCGCTGTGCACGCCTTCTGTCACCCTCCACCACTACGCCGGGGAACAGATAGACATCGACGGATGCTTTTTGGCCGAAGTGACTCGCAGCGAAACCAGCGCCCCGGTGGACTATTCCGCATCACAATCAAAGGCACGTGTTTTCTAGGGCTCGATACCATCCGCATCCTGGGCATAAACATGTCACCCAGCGTCACGCACGCAGACTCGCCCCCCCCCCCCCTCCCCCCCGACCTGGATGATCAGTTTTCGTACCTCTTCACGATGGACCTAGTGCCCATTCCTGGCAAAGGAAAAGGAACGTATGTCAGAGCGTGGAGGCAAATTCTTTCGTATTTAAGGCCTTTGAGCACGTCCAACAGGGAGCCAATAATATGAAGGTCCACTAAATTTAAATATTTCCTGCAGTAAGACAACTTCAGGAAGGCGCCATAGGAACGGTTTTGTTATTCACACGTACGCCCCGCGTAATAGCGGGTAAGCTACTTCTGTGTTTCACACATTATAAATCTAGAGGAAACGGAATTCCTTAGTGCTACATCTGAATAAAAGGGTGAAACTTCAAACACTCCACTGAGAGCTCCTGTAGAGATCCGAAGCATTCGTCACGTCAGCAATATTATAAGCCAGATCGCTTGTTTGATACTGTTCCTCCAGATAAAGCCGGTCTCAAAGGTGTTGCTAGTGCGGCTTCTAAGCGCAAGCAGCTAAATAAACAAATTAATTCATGAACATCGATCATGGTTAGCATTCAAACATTTTGGTTTTAAATTAGAGTTTGTCCACTAGAAGTGCGTTACTGAGCCTTAAGTCAATGCCACCGCTCTTCCTGAGGAAGACGGTGGGCCGTGAAAAGTAAATGCGGCACATACGGGCATTTCTTGGATGCACGCCGAGTTTTCCCCACACTGCTTCTCGCCTGGCCGAGATTTCCACATGGCTGATCATGGTAGCATATAACTTGTATAAACAAATTTCTTAACCATCTTCATTGAAATCAAGAAAAATTTCTTCAAACAACACACAATACATGCTATTTTGAGTCCTCACTACTGCAGAAATACCAGTACATAATGCATCGGCGAACGGAAGACTTCAAAGGTGAACTCGCGATAGGCAGCTTTAATGCACGGGTAAAAGAAAGGTTTGTTCTACCTCTTGTCGAAACGAATGTGGCCCAGGCGGGCCGGGCCACCGTACGAGAGTACGTGGTTGTCGTCGTTTATAAAACTTGCTGGAGACCGCATCCTCTACAAAAATTGTGCATAAAAAACCCATTACTACTGCAGTTGCAGACATCGTTATCGAGCAGTTTTGCCACGTGTATTTCATTTATTTCATCTCCAGCGCGTTTTACCCGGCAGTCTACAGCGTTTGGTTCAGAATAAAAGAATTTCCTCTTTCGTCCTCATTATGGGAACCCTCGACGCTGCTTCAGAAGGCCGCATCATAGCTGCAGCCTCCCCCGTGGCATATGTGAACTGACATTTATTGCTTGGATTTGACGAATAACAACAAGGCACCTTGTGTTGTGCTGTGCTAAGACATCATCATCATCATCATCAGCCTTACTACACCCACTGCAGGGCAAAGGCCTCTCCCATGTCTCTCCAATTAGCCCTATCCTTTGCCAGCTGCATCCACCCTTTGCCTTGCTTGCTAAGACATAATAATCACCAAAGCGCGGGAAGGGGGTTGGGGCGTAAACTCCTCATCAGTAGATAAAGAATGTAGTGCCCATAGAGACCGTCCACGGGTAACGCCATGCGTCCAAGGAACACGGAGCGTTCTTAATCTGTTTCATAGATAACATGTAGATGAGTGGAAGCCACAAGGGCGTTGCGACGTCCTCTTCAAGCTTTCTAGTCATGCGCGCTAGCAAGCTAACCGATCGCATCTGTTTGGAAGCAGCTGCCATTCAACTGCTAACAGCTTCTGGGACGATGTAGAGAAAAGGGGGCCAAAGAACACTTCTTCGTGTTCAGACGGAAATGGCGCAGCGAAAGAGTGCGACTTCAAAGTGCTGGCGACTAGAAACCGGAGATGAACGCACCCTGTAATCAGGATGATCAGCCAATGGTATTGTCTTTAATAATAATAATAATAATTGGTTTCTGGGGAAAGGAAAAGGCGCAGTATCTGTCTCATATAACGTTGGACACCTGAACCGCGCCGTATGGGAAGGGATAAAGGAGGGAGTGAAAGAAGAAAGGAAGAGAGAGGTGCCGTAGTGGAGGGCCCAGGAATAATTTCGACCACCTGGGGATCTTTAACGTGCACTGACATCGCACAGCACACGGGCGCCTTAGCGTTTTTCCTCCATAAAAACGCTAAGGCGCCCGTGTGCTGTGCGATGTCTTGATCGTATAATAAGTACACCCACTGTGTCATCGCGTGTAAGAGCAAATTCATCATGTCGGCAGAGAGCAGGGAATGACTTCGAATGTTTTCCGCTTGGGAGTCGTACATGCAAAAATTCTTTTCAGAAACGATCGTAAACTCTACGTTTGCTGACTCTGCTTAATCCCCTAAAGCATGCTAACTTTTTCAAGATCTTTTTAATAAGATATTCACCTGTAAAAGTGAAATAACAGCCTAGCAAAATTCTGTGACATTATGCGGCTGTTCGTTCGAATGAAGTCAGCGCTGAGATGCTTTCTTCGATGAACCGAAGAAAGTGTCAAGCGCTGAGTCGGCTCCCAAAGGAATTCATTTTACAGTGCTGAAAACGCCACGCATTTTTTTTTCATTTTGAACTGTACATAACATGCGGAACTTTTCTAAAGAATATCATTATTACTTCGCAAACATAAAAAGTGTACCGCTCAAAATTAAACTTCATAGCGCCGCTCAACAAAATACCATTTGTTGGTGACTGCAGTCGTGTCCATGGCTAAGCGTGCTGACCAGAACACATTGCTACTCGTCAGGCTAGAAGTCAGGAACCCCGCCAAAGCTATATTGCTATATGTATGGCGTCTCGAAGCTTCGATCGTTACCGTGAGCAGACCGCCGCGAAGTTTTCCAAGTTACGCTGGTTCGGAAAGCGTCCAGGACGAAACGAGACAACGGCGTCCAGTAGTGCTCGGCTATTCTGGGGTTAGATGCCTGGGAAAAGGGTCTTGAACACAGCTGCCTTGACGGTTCAGAGATAAGTTCCACCGTCAAGCAACCCATAAATCCGCCTCGTGCGGTAGAAGCCCATTTGTGGCCCTTTATATTTTTTTTCTCACAAAGTCGGACAGCCGTAAAAACCAGACTTGCCCAGGGCTGCAGTGATACTCTGAATCGCTTCTGACGAAGGACCTTAGTGCTGAACTTGACGCTGATTAGAGCGTACGAGCCTTGAGTCGTACTCTTCACTTGAGAGTGAAACACGAACCACCTTTGCAGGTTGAGTGTTCGAAACTGGGTTTGCCCCCGAATGGACGCAGCGGGTTTTGCGGAGCCTCCTCCAAGCACACACCCCTGAAGAAGCCGAGCGCCGGGCCGGGGGTGGCTTATACCCCTTTTTACCGGTGGGTGTCCGGCGGTGGGTCTCGAACCAACCACCTCCCGCAGCCTAAGCGGACGCCCAGACCACTCGACCAGTCATTGTCTCGTTTCGTCCTTGTCATCACTAAGAGCGTTCAAGCAGAGAGCTATTAAAGAATTGACTAGAAATGATATTAATGAATTGAGAGTGTTTTCCCACTGAAGTAGCGAAGTATATGTGCCTCCCAAGAAGACTAAACCAAAGTTTGTGGGTCTCTCTCGGTGTCTAGAGTGCGTGCAACTAAGCAATGCCTCGAGCGAAAGCCGTAGGATATTCATGGGTGGGTTATATTTGGTGCGAAGAACCTACTGGAGCGAACAACGGCAACGTCAATTTTGTGGCGCAAGGGGGATGACGTGAGTGCTATTGTTGCGGGAGAAGAGGGAACTGAAATGAATCCTCGTGTGGTTCATTAGTGTCTCAGTGCCAGACATACGCTACCGAGCTCGGTGCGAGCTCCGATGTAGATCGCAAAGGTTGGAAGTGGCAATAATCACGCTTTTTTACGCTGAGAATAGGCAAAAATGAGAATTTACATTTTCTTGTGTGTAAAGCCTGTTGCACAAATACTGGTGCGAGCAGGGCAGTTTTATTTTTCTCTGTTTTTATTGTGTAAATTAACGTATGTCGTGTGTGCAGCAAGCATTTCAGGGAGCAAGAATACGATCACGGAGTTAACAGCAGGTGACACCGAAGGAGGTTGGTTCAAATGCACCTCCACAGTTAGAACGTTTAAAGATTTGTCTGTGTACTTCAAGAGCTAGTGTCCGCCCCACTTTCCTACAGGTAGTCTCTAAAATCAATGAAGAGAAGAGTCAAATGGCCGCGAATTCGCCAGCAAAAAACAACACTGATTGACCCTCATTTGAATAGTAGTGCATCAATTTGACTTGGCGTTCCCCAGCCCCGCGCCTTGAACGTAAGTTCTCTCTTCAGTGGGAGTTAGTTACCTGATGAACCCTGACCTCTGACTATTCGAGTAGCCACTACAGTGTTGCCCCTAAAGACAGCAACGCATGTGCTCAATGACGGCTACGGAATATTGGTCACTGCACCATTTATGCGACGGATAAAACTCATCGTGTTCTTCTGCGACAGCTCGCTCTCGCGGTGAGGTGATTTTTGCCGAAGAAGTCAGTTTAATGGCTCACATGGGCATTCACTAGGACCATAAGGCCATAAAAGTGAAAACTAAACGAATGGGACACACTGGAAAACAGGAGGGTAGCACACGTGATCCCCTTGCAATTTATCTACCATCGGCACGCGGGTGCTGCCGAGAGATGGCGCCATAGTATCTGCTCGGCCGCTGCAATAGAGTATTGGCAAGGTCCTTCAGCTTATGGAAAAAAATTTATTGTGGGGCCATAAAAAGAACGAAAAATAAAGTGTCCCCGCCCGTGCCGCTAAGTATAACGGGCTTATGACATGTGGCCACTTTTACTCGCTTCAACTCATGTAAGCGGAAAGCGCGTATGAGCTCTCTGGCTGCTTTCGATTCTAGCAATCGCCGCCATCAGGCGTATCTCTACTCAGTGAACGGCGCGTCGTTTGCATTTCTAACAAAACTAACAAATAAAATTTCCAAAATAACAAATAAAATATCACTAATCCAGCGAGTGAAGCACTAGCACGAAAGACATCCAGTTAGAACGCCCCGCGCGAGAGAATGCGGTGATGGCTGATTGGTCTAAGGCGTCAGGAAATGAAATCACCCTGCTTGCAGCGGCGCAGGGCACCATTTTGACGGAGAACCTTGGATGTTTTCGGATAAGTCTGGCTTCGTGTTCGCCTTCCGGTTCGCGTCATGTTTGCCTGCATATTTTGCTTCGGTATTTCTGCAATTTCCTGGCGATGGCTAAAAACAAGAAATGATGATGATGGTGGTGGTGGTGGTGGTGGTGGTGGTGGTGGTGGTGGTGGTGGTGGTGGTGGTGGTGGTGGTGGTGGTGGTGGTGGTGATACGATAACGAGTTATACGTGTATTAAAAAGGGAGAACAACCTAATATCTCACCTTTTCAGACAATGCAAATCTCAATGGGTGGGCTATAGGATGAGCTTCTACAAGAGAATAAATGTTTTTATGGTTTATAATTATGGGGGTTTAATGTCCCAAAGCGACTCAGTCTATGAGGGACGCTGTATTGAAGGGCTCCGGAAATTTCTACCGCCTGCGGTTCTTTAAGGTGCACTGAATAAATAAATGTGTATATCGGGACAGTTGACGCAATGGAAACGTCTTCTGAAAGAAATGTCTTGCAATATTAGTAGGTGTAAAGCATATAAGCAAGCCTATCTTGATGCAATATCACCGCAAGACATCTATGCCAGCTGTTAATCAATACCTTTATCAGTTCAGAGGCCAGAAATGCTAGTGTTTCGAATGCTAGAATCATGAAATATCTGTTCTGTAGATATGTATGCAGTGACATACCCCTTGAACAAACCTTATTTGAAAGAACTTAAAAAAAAGAACCCTCTTCACCACATTCTTAAAGAAAATGCTAGAGCATTTAGGTTGCCTGCTAATGTATCTACAATGATTGTGCAGTCCCTTCTTGCTATTTTCGTGCAAAGCTCTTCTTGGAAGCGGTTCTATTGCCCTCATATCGTATGCATGAGTCTTCACCCTCTAGAATGTTCGAGTACCTTCTATTGGGTTATCATAAAGAGTTGTACTAATCTGAACAACTAATCCACCTTAATTGACCCACCAAACCACTTTAGTCCACACAAATTCCTGCTACTCAACTTTTATGCACAAATTAATCTTCACCAATTCACCTTAATGACCTACTAATTCCCCACCCTAAATAATACACCCACTAGTACACCTTAATCTATTTTCGGTGGTGGCTCTACATCGAAAATTTAGTGGTCCTCTTATTATAAAGTATGACGGTGCCCTATGATCGGTGCACTAGTGGTCACGAGGCGTTGATGAGGTAACGACCCTTCCGATCAACCAGAGAATTTCATAAGAGAGAAGCTGGAATTTTTTTGCCTCAGATGACACCCTAAATGCTAGCGCATTAAAATGAGCCTTCGCAAACTCTTCCGCCAAATCACCGCTGTTTCCATTCCAAATGAGCCTCATTTGGACAATAATTCAGCGCATTCTAATACCCAGCTTTAGCTTTTGTAAAAGCACTTGATCCTTCTAGAGAAATGTGTAGCTTAAACTGGCGTGCCGCAAATTCTAGGCACAAAAGAGAGCAATGTGGAGTCATCAAACGGTTTCTCTACTAACGCTAGTAGAGAGAAACATTGCCCGATTGAGAGAGCGGACGCCGGAGGTGTAGGTGAAAGCTCAGTCCAACAGGGCCAGTTACATTCGTTGTAGTGAAGAGAGTAGGAGGCCCTGTTGGAGTGACGTGAAAAGCTTACAGAAAAGCGTAGCTGTGACGTAATCTGGAACGCGCAAAGGCTGAGAGAGGAAAAACGAGAGTAGCGCGCGTTCGCGAAGCCTGCACTTGTGTCACGCTCTAACCACGTCGTGTGATGTTCTTCACGGATTTGAAGTGAGGACTGACGTCATCAGCAGTGCGATAGAAGGGATTTCATCGCGGAGTGGGCAGAGGGGTAGAAGGACGCTTGGTGCCGGCAACGTGTTGGCTGCCGTTCCTTCAAGGAGCAGAACAAGACCCAGCGAAGAAACGACGCCAGAGAAAATAGACAGCTTCGTGAGAAGAAGCAAAAATCAACAGCAACGATCTAAAGTGCAATAAAGATTTAGAAAGTGAAAGCAAACTCTGCTTGTGAATTGCAAAGAAAAATCTAAAAAGTGCAAAAGTAATCATGGACACAATTCATGCTTTCACATTCCCACCAGGTCGATCATCGATCTCCACTTAATATTGCAAAAAAAAAAATCTGAAATGGGTATATCTGGCAGCGTAAGCAGGAGCACGGTGCTCCTGAGCACGCTGCGGTCTTCGTTCACGAGCACCCACCTGCGTTTCGTGGGGCACTGCAGTCGCTTCTGTGAAGGGCGTCCAGGATGCAGTTACTGGTGTCGAAGTCTGAAATAATCCCCTTGCCAACATGTCCCTCCAGCGCTAGGTCATGTATACTTTTCAGGCAGGTGATAGATTTTCAGTGCCTGCGCACTGCAATGGACAGGCTTGTTCTAACTATAGGGGCACATAAATACTTTTGAAGTGCATGCTTCCCGTACATGCAGCCTGCTCCTTTGTATTCACTCCACATGATAATAAGTTCAACGAAGAAAGTTGCTCACGTTTAGCTCGAGCATTACTTCGCCGAAAACAAAAGCTAGCCAGCACCTAAACATGCACTTCACACTCATTTGTTGATTACAGCAAGCATCGGGGACGCGCTTGATGCTTTACAGCTAAAGAGCAATTAGTCAGGAAGACGCGGCCTCTGCCGCTCAGCAGTTCACGAGGGGCACCGTGTGAACCGCCTTAGAAAAATGGATGCCACATCCTGGCCTGCCGCAGCAGGGAGCGTGGCTGCTCCAGGTGAGGTGATGAACGCAAACAATAACCCACCGTTTGCCAGAAGCAATATATGGGGAATGGTTGGGGGGAGGGGGGGGGGGGGGCGTATAAATCAGTGCCAACGCGGTCGAAAGGGCGAGGTGGGCAAGATAGCGGCTGCAACTCGCCTCTAGTATGGTTAGTGGGTGCCTTGCAGCGTTGGCAGTCGAGGCACGAGCGTACGTACCTCAAAACGAAGTTCTACATGCCACGCCAGTAGTATCGGAGACGGAGGCGTGTGTAAGTCTAGAAAAGGCCCACGTGACCGCATTGTAAGTCAGCGTGAAAACATGAGCAGATGTAGGACTATAGGTGTTGAGGAATGACTAGGAGGCATTTTCGTCCATCCGAATGATAATTACGGCTATAAAGCAGGTTATCTCGGATCTTAAAATGTAAAGCTTGACGGCCTAGGGCGCAGGATGGGGTAACCGCGGATGGGTCTTAGAGAAAGTCGAGAAGAGCCCTAATCCAGGAATCCTTGCGCTGTTCAGAGGGCAGGTCACTGATGGCGGGAGACGGCGCAGAGGCCTCGATTTCGCAGAGGCTGGCAATTTCGGCGGGTAGTGGAGAGTGGAACAAGGCATCCGCGTCCTTATGCTTGCGGTCCGACCCGGTAGACGAAGCGGATGTCATATCCTTGGAGACGCAGCGCCCATCGTGCCAGGCGGCCGGAAGGATCTTTCAATGAAGAAAGCCAACAAATGGCGTGGTGATCCGTAACGGCCTCGAACGAACGTCCGTACAAGTAACGGCGATGCTTGCCTATAGGTCCACACAATGGCGAAACGCTCTTTTTCAGTTGGACCCAGCCTTAGTAAGTGTGCGGCTGACATATGCAACCACATATTCGTCAAATCGACATTTGCGCTGGGTGAGCACTACATTGACATCAATACCCCTGGCATCCGTGCGGACTTCAGTCGGGGCCGCCGCATTGAAATGGCGCAAGATGGGTGGTGCCTTGAGGAGACGGCGCAAGGTGTTGAAGGCGTCGTCGCATGGATGCAGTTACCAAGCCGGAAAATCGACTTTTCTGCCGAGCAGCTGAGTCAAGAGGCAGCAACTGATGCAAAGTTGCGGATGAAACGCCTAAATTAAGAGCAGAGTTCTAGGAAGCTGCAGAGTTTCTTAGTGGTGAAAGCTTTGGGAAACGCAGTCTCGGCATGAAGTTTGGCGAGGTCAGGGCGTACACCGTCTTTCCACACTACGTGACCTAAAATTGTGAGTTCACGGACAGCAAAACTGCTTACGTTCACCTGCAGGCCGGTGGTTGTGAGGCATGTCAAGACCACCTGCTTTAAAGTCGAATGAAAAGATGGTTATATCGACCAGGTAGCATAGGCACGTCTTCCACTTGAGGCTACACAAAGCTATGTCCAGCACGGTGCCGACGCATTAGCCGCGGCGCAAAGCGAATGGGCTTGAAAACGGGTAAAGAAGACCCACAATGCGGCGAGGCCGGCGGATACAGTGGGCAGGGCATAAGGCAGCGGCAGACAGTGGAGGCGCACAAAAGTATGAGACGGCATGAAGACGACACTTGCATCGCGAACAGAGTCACAGGAGCGAGGCGCAATCACGGAAGATTGGTATGGTTTAGTTTATGGGGATTTAATGTCTCAAAGCGACTCGGGCTATGAGAGACGCTGTAGTGGAGGGCTCCGGAAATTTCGACCACATGGGTTCTTTAACGTGCAATGACATCACACAGTACACGGGCTTCTACAGTACTTCCCGCTCAATTTAATCCAAACGCCAGACTATTTAATCTGAGTGTCATTCAATTTAATCCAGATGCCACAGAAATTAATCCAAACGGCAAAGCATTTAATCCAGACGCCAGCGAATTTAATCCTCATGCATTCTCACACTGGACCGCTCAAACTTAAAACGCGGTCTACAAATCCCAGACGCGTTATCGATGAGTTGTTACTGACGAAGCATTAGACACCCAATGAGCAAGCAATAATAACAACAACTTTTTTTTTAATCCTAACAAATAAGGGCCGGGTATTTGTACCATCCACCACATCAACCGAAGTACAGGGTGAACGCGAAGCATATTGCAGATATGCATCGGCGGTGTCCTGCAACTCGCATCATCATGTCACACCTATGTTATCCTGATAAGATGAGCGACTCACTCTAAGGTTATGACTAAGATAAACTCCCTGTGATCAGCCGATAGTCCACTCACATGACTTCGCATCACTTGCCACCTGACGTCCCACATTCTCAACCAAAGCCATGAGAGGTATGGAACGAAACGTTATATCGAATGTAAGGACGCTATCACTCCGACACACCTTTAGCTAGCACATTCAGTGTGTTCCTACATGACAATAATAAACTGCACAAAGATGTTCAATTCTTCCTGCCTTATAAAGTCACGTGACTTTCAGCAAAGGGGAGGCACTTACGCGACCCAAAAACATTGGTATCGTATTTCCCCAAGACAATACAGCTATCATTTGCACACAGCTATTTCGTTGAGTCCACTCTCCGGTCTCACGCGAGTAGCAGTATCGTGCATCACATCAAGTCGCTATTACAATGTTATCGCTATCGCTAACTCTAAACCCTTTCACTTCGTCATTACAAGTTGTGACGTCACAAGGAGCCTACTTTCATCATGACGGGACGTTAAGGCAACCCTGAAGTGGGTTGCAAGTGATGCGAAGTCATGTGAGTGGACTATCGGCTGATCACAGGGAGTTTATCTTAGTCATAACCTTAGAGTGAGTCGCTCATCTTATTAGGATAACAAAGGTGTGACATGATGATGCGATAGAGTTGCAGTGCACCGCGGATGCATATCTGCAATATGCTTCGCGCTCACCCTGTACTTCGGTTGATGTGGTTGGTGGTATAAATACCCGGCCTGTATTTGTTGATTAAAAAAAGTTTTATTATTACTTGCTCATTGGATGACTAATGCTTCGTCAGTAACAACTCATCGATAACGCGTCTGGTATCAGTAGACCGCGTTTTAAGGTTCAGCGGTCTAGTGCTGAGAATGCATGAGGATTAAATTCGTTGGCGTTTGGATTAAATGCCTTGGCGCTTCGATTAATTTCTATGGCACCTGGATTAAGTTGAATGGCACTCAGATTAAATATTTTGGCATTTGGGTTAAATTGAGCGGGAAATACCGTAGAATTTCGCCTTCACCAAAATTCGACCTCCGCGGCCTGAATCGAACCCGCGTCTTTCGGGCCAGCAGCCGAATCCCATAACCACTGAGCCACCGCGGCGGTCGCAATCACGGAAGAGCACGCAGGAATATCGGTACTGTCGGCGACAAGAGCTTTGTCAGAAACAGAGGCATCGCAAAGGTCAGCCTCCGGCGCGGTATTCGGCAGCGTAGAGAGCGCTACTTGAGCCCGAGCACAGTCGATGGCCGCGACTTGGAAGCGATAGGAAGTCTGAGCCCAATATTATCGCATGCGAGCATGACGGCAGAACGATGACCTGGATTATATATAAAATATCGTATGACTACTCGAGCAGTACATGCGGCTAACGGCTGGATGAGGTGCGCACTTGCGGATAGTAACGACAGGCCAGAAAGCGGGATCTTCACATTCCTCAAAGATCGGCAAAGCGCTGCATCCATGACAGAGACCGCAGCACCGGTGTCGAGGTGTCGACAAGCACATCACAGATACGCCCTCTACAATAACTTCAATTTAGTTAGCGGCAGACAAACGAGGTCTTTCAAATTTCGACGACTGCGAATTTAGCGCCTCAGGAACTGCGGCATCTAGTCTTCCTCTTGAGGCGGTCGACTTGCACTGTTTCACGGCCACAATGGCGCGCATGCTGAGGCGGCGAAAGCGGTTCATTTGAGCGGTTCACTGGAGAGGACTGGCAGACAACACGGTGCGTGCCTTAGTACATTGAAAGGAGTTTCGTGGAGAAACCGGGACCGCTTGACGTAACCCGAAATCGTACGAGGGAGTTTGGAGTATACGACGGAAGAGGACTGGTGAGGGCGCGAAGATGCTCCTGGCGATTCTGGTCCTCGGTGGTAGAGATCGGGCGAGCTGGCGCCATTCTTCAGCATATGTGGCTGCTTGAGAAAGGGTCATGGACTCGGACACATCAGGCTAATACGGGAGCGCTGTATCTATTGCGCAGGTTATGCGTCATGGTTCCTTAGGGGAACCATGGCGCCTAACGATGTGATGCAGGATGAAAGACGCAACATCATTTGCATACGCGTATGGTAAGGATGAGGCTCCTACGTAGAGGGCGAGGTGATCTACCGCCGCGATGACCCAGCGGTGGCCAGCCAGCCAGTGTTATGGGAAGGGGACCGTAGAGATCGATGCCGACGCGGTCCAATGGGCCCGTGGGGTAAGACAAGGGCTGCATCGGAGCGGTAATGGCGGGGAGTAGTTTTTTGACGTTGGCATTCTGAGCAGGAGTAAAACTTAATGGCGGATGAAGCGGTGCATTTCCTTGGCGTGTGTAAGTCTTCACCACACAGGTGTGGGCGCTCTGAGGGTCGGCGTTGGAAGAGGCGCACATGTCAGAACGAATATGCCGAGGAATGACAAGGAGCCATTTGCGCCCGTCGGGAAGGTAGTTGTGGCGGTAAAGCAGGCCGTCCCGTATTGCAAAGTTGGCGGGCTTGACAGCGGAATAATTAAAGAAACCACAGTGGCCTGCCTCCACAAAAACCAACAAAACCCTGCAGCTTACTTCGTTTCCGACCACAACCTTAATTTGAAATTCAGCACTTCGTATACCCTGTTTCTCGAGCTCTAATCACTTGCTACCGCGCTCTTCTACCCAAATTAGTTGTTCATTCGCAAAATCGTAGTTTTTCTGTTGCTCGCGGTGCAATTTTCCGCTGTGGTACATTTTCTAGGACAGACGAGGTGACGAAAATAGCAGCTGGTGCTCTAGCCTTCAACAAATAAAACGGAACTTCCAATGCGTTTGCTCTACCAGTACACATATCTGTTCCCGAGCGGTTTTCCACAAACTATCCAAATTACGCAAAAACCGCAAAAGGGTCAGTACTGAAGAAGCCGAAGAAGCAGTGCGATCGCCCGTGCAGGGGCGCGTCTCGTGCGTCACGCGGAATCAGATGAAGAAGCAGCAGCCCAGCGGTGGACGCCGTCCGCCCCCGACCAGCCTTCATGCCAAGCCACAACAGGAGGAGTACCGACGAAAGAGGTACAGTACGCACCGCACTGCATCGCACTATGCACCTGTCGCACTTTTCCTACATTGGCGCCACGAAATCACTTTTCCGGTGTAGCAGTACACGTGATGGGACGCTGCGGCAGAAATAAGGACTTGCCGCGTCCCTTCTTCGTTAGTTGGTGTCACGTTTTGTGGTATTAGCTCCCGAATTTAGATTTAATGGACCAGTTTACAACCTCCGCGTTGGTGGTGTACAGAGTTTAACGTCGCAAAGCTGCACGTCGGACTAAGAGAGGCGCCGTAGTGGAGGGGTCCTGAAAAATTATGACTACTTGGTGTTCGTTAAAGTGCACTGCCATCGCACAGCACATGGGCGTTCTTGCAGTTTGACTCCATCGAAATGAGGCTGCCGCTGCCGGTTTGCGATCCCGCGTCCTTAGGCTTAGCTCAGAAACGCCACAGTCACTAAGCCACCGCGGCGGCTAGTATTCAGCCTCATGGCATCACCGTTTTCGGCATATGACTGTGCCACCTGAACTCGAGGGAAAGGAGGCGATTTCCGGCGCTTCTTCCTGTGCTGCCCTGAGTAAGCATCTCTTAGTGACCGGAGCTATTTAAGGCAACGAAGCTGCTCCACTTGTTTCTTTCGCACGCTGAGCCGCTAATATCAGCGAAAAGATAAGTTTAGATTTCTCGTAAGTAATTTTGTTGGCGCTCGTGAAGGCAGTTCTCACGTAACACAGTATGCGGATGTTTCAAGAATTTCCGCTTCCAAGCGATACGGCGCGAGAGCTGACAGCGACTTCCTACGAAACGTAGCAAGAAAGCTAGTATTGTTCATATGCCTTGCGTGTCATGTCACTCGAGAAGCGGCGGAAGAAGTTATCACCTTGCACGATAGACAGCAATTAAGAGACCGCACTGATTACACCTGCAGTTCAGCTCAACGAAGAAATGATCTTGAATCCTCTCTCTTCAGGATACCAGCGTGGCTTCCTGTACATTGGCTACCTGATGCCTTTCTACCTGTCCCCGATGCTGTTCTATGGGACGCACGTGAGTAAAATGTTTACGTACTCTACACGCTGTGCGTTAGCCATGGTTTTGGCAACACTGCACCAACCGTCGACAGTTTTCAAATGCACCTCTTCTGTCACAACACCACTACAATCCGAGCTACTAATAACACTTTCATACTATACTACTTGTGGTGTTGCTAGTACCACTACAAATATTCCGCAAACTTTCTTCTATTCGGTAACTACAGCTCAGAACTTTTTGTGCGTTATTACTGATTATTTTTATTGCAATCGACAGCATCTCCTGAAAGGAAAACATCGCACGTAATCTGCCGAAAGAATGAAGAAGGGCAGGTGCTTACCGCAAGTAGCCTAATGCCTGCGCGGGTGACTTCCCTACCGGCCTTCGCGCAGGGTTCCTTCTCCTTGTACTGCGTGACGCTGACCTTGAGCTGGTGGGTCATCGGTCCTATGCCCAAGGCGGCCAACGCTTTCCTGCTGATGTTCTGCGCCCCGCTCCTCCAGGTCTCAGACCCGCAACGGCTGGCGTCCAACTTCTTCTCGGTACGGAACCCAATACTGACAGTATTGCGAGGGTACTCAGTGACCTCCGAACAATATTTTTCGCGTTCAGGCCTGTACAAAAATAATTACGCCAAATATCTAAACTCTCGCGTAAAAATGTCAACACACTTTTGACTTTACTACGTAAGATGGTGAGATATGCTGAAATGCGATGAAAAGCACGTTGTGTGGGGAAGCCAAACGTGTGTTCACATACTTAGGCGACATTTTAGGTACTTTGCATAACTTTTTGTTCAAGCCTGAGCACGAGAATTATCCGTAAGTACCGTAAGGGCTGAAAAATACGGCCGAGAAGCAGACCCTATTGCTTGATTTCTGTTGACAAAGTGGGTACCTTAGCAATATCTCCAATTATGAGCTTTTACTCTTGCTGCTCATGTTAAACGTGCAGCACACTTGCAAGGAAATGCGTCCCCTGTAAATGACACGAGCGCAATGTTAAACCGTAGCTGAAAGATAAAATCTGGATGCGCAAAACTTTTGGCTATAGGAAGAAGCGTCAGCATAGCGATTAGGCTTCAGGGTTACTAACAGATAACGCCATATAAGCTAAATTCAAGAAGCGCACTCTGCTTTGACCACGCGAATTTTCATGTTCATGTGAGAACTCTCGCTCGTCTTTCGGTGGCAAATAGGAGAAAAGGGTACCACGTCGCACATATTTTGTTGCAGACCTTGAGACTAATCACTAAGGCCCTGTCGGTGATTCTATGCGGCAAGAGTGAACGCAATGCGAGCGAGCTTCTTCGTATTAGGCGGGTTCAATTTAATCACAGCAGGATCAATACAGCTCCGAAAATGCCAGTGCTAAATAAATGGCGCAGTAATGATAGCCTTGCTTTAGCCCTTTCACGTTAAACTTCGCACTGCAGCGGAAACGTGCACCATTAGTGAAATCTTGTAAGCGCACCGACGTCATCAACATAACCATCCCCAAAACCTGATCGGCACTTGGTAGCACACCCGCCGCGGTGGCTCAGTGGTTAGGGCGCTCGGCTACTGATCCGGAGTTCCCGGGTTCGAACGCGACCGCGGCGGCTGCGTTTTTATGGAGGAAAAACGCTAAGCGCCCGTGTGCTGTGCGATGTCAGTGCACGTTAAAGATCCCCAGGTGGTCGAAATTATTCCGGAGCCCTCCACTACGGCCCCTATTTATTCCTTCCTTCTTTCACTCCCTCCTTTATCCCTTCCCTTACGGCGCGGTTCAGGTGTCCAACGATATATGAGACAGATACTGCGCCATTTCCTTTCCCCAAAAACCAATTATTATTATTATTATTATTATTATTATTATTGGTAGCACGTCATGGGCGCGACAGAAAGATGGCGTCGCCTGTGCCCAGGCGGACGTTCTCGAGGCCTTGCTGCTGCTGGTGCTTTCGGCCGCGGACCACGACGTACACTGTCGCCTGGCTCCCTGGCTGGCCCTCCGCTGCCAGGCTGACCGCGTGCGGCTGCGCTGGCTCTTCCCGGCCGTATGCCTCGGCGCCTTCTTGATGGCCACGCGCCTCCCAGCGGCGGTGGTTGCCGTAGTCCTCTTCGCGGTCATTGAACCCGCAGTCCGCTACCTGGAGGTACGCAATCCAACGAAGGAAAGGCTGAACCTTGTGTCACTCGACGTGTCCTGGAGCTGCGGCTTGGTAGCAAGTTTCTGGATAGTGAGGTTTTTAGAGCTTCCATCGTGAGTCGCACTGTTTGTGAAGCGTGCAAGCAGTTCTACAAAGAACAGATTAAATGTGGCTGAGGTACGGTACTCCATCTGCTTTGCTATTCTGGCAAATCGTGTGGAGTCTAGGTGTCGCGCCTTTGCTAGCGCATTCTTTTCCAGCCGCGAGACTTGCAGAACCAAGACATCTGTTGTACATATTCCTCCGCCTCAAGCTAGTGTTCTGACAGGCTCGGGTGGGACCTCTCCGGGAAGAACACTTCTGAATCACGGTTAGTGCAGCATTGAACCTCGCGTGTCCCAGACTGTGCACGTCGGAGGTGAGCTAAAAACAACATTTTCCTGTGTTATTGATATCAAGGTCAGTACTAAACGTTGTCGAAAAACGAAAGAAATGAAAATGAGTGATAGCTGAAGTAGAACAGTATTACTGCGAACAGTCGGAGGATGCAATCTATGCTCCTATACTGCCATAGGCAGCTACAACAGCATTAAGCTCTGGCGCCGGTGGCGCTGCAGCTCACTTGGCTTCGGAGAAGATATCCTCTAAGTGGTAAGCTGCTAAATATTACCGTTAACCGGGACCATGGGCTAAAAGAAGTCTGCATCTCTGAACTCTAGATGGGTGCGTCCTCTAAGTGGAAAGCTGCTAAATATTACCGTTAACCGGGACCATGGACTAAAAGAAGTCTGCATCTCTGTACTCTAGATGTGTGCCTTCACTTCCTTTTCTCTTTCAATGCAGGAGACGTCGCAGCGTTCCCCGTTGGGTGACCCGGCGCTGCTCACGGTCGACGAAGCAGAGCGCGCCATCCTGGTGCTGCAGCGCCAGGGGCTGCTGAGCTCGATCCCGCGCTCGCAACCGCCCTCATCGTCAGCACCGTCCACGCCACACAACCTGGCCGACCACCCGCTCAACTGGTACACTCCGCCCCGGTACCAGTGCCAGCCGCCCGCCAAGACTATGGCTGAGGCCATGGCTGCGGCGGCTGCGGCCAGGATGCCGTCCAATGCAGCTGCCCCGATACAGGGCACCTCCGTCAAGAGGGTACGATTGACAGTTCCGCCTTGCGCGGCGAGTCTATAACACCATCGCTTTGACCTGAGAGCTCTTAAGCATGTTTTGTCTTTTTTCGCCGATGGGGCTTGTACTACGGTGTCGTATGTCGTAAAATTAGCTGTCTAGAAATGACGTTAACCCGTTGGGCATCGGACACAAGGAGCTTGGTTCCCGGTTAGTGGGCCCTCTTAAGAAGGCGCCATGTATAGTCTTGCGATCCAAGTAGGCTTCGGAGTGGACGCTGTCGCGGGGCGTGCGATGTAGCTATCGTTTCCACACCGCCCGAGATACGGCAGTAAGTTCTACAGGTTTTTTTTTTCAGAAGCAGGTGTGGGAAGAGATTGAGTAGTTACCGTTATAATCGCTTGTATTCACACTGCAGCACTGGGCATGTGTTTCGGAGCAATGACCTCTTCACTAAACTCGTGAACGTGTGCACTGCTTCTTTGATTAGGCACTCACATATTAAAGAAAATTTACGGCCGTTTTCCTTTTCCCAGTTCCTTCATCCTTTAACCGAAACTATAGTTTGCACGTTGACTAAAATGGGGATAATGCGGAGTATGAAATTGCTGATGGTCTAGGCTACCTCAAACTTGTGTCGCCCCAACAAACTTTGCTTGTTCCCGAGAGAATACGAACAAATATGCCGCTGCTGCCTCAGCAGCTCGTTTTGTCCTCTAGAACCATCTTAGAATACATGTCCAGTACACTCCTAACACGGTCTACTTGTCACCGAGCTGCGTATTTTGGCAATGCAGACAGCGCTGAGATCGCGAGTGAAGCGGGAAAACTGTCCCTCTAGTTAGTTGCGTAAACTTGTTGTTTAGAAAGTTGGCGTATTTGTTGGCATGAAGCTAGCGGTACGCAATGCAAAAACCAGACAGGAACACGAGACAACGATCTGACAACTAATTTATTTCTGGAGGTGCCACAGGAATATAAAGAGGCGCCCATATGATGCGCACGCATTAAGCTGCAGCAGAAAACACAAGACCTGCGTACGTGAAGCCTACTTTAGTGAACGCCGTATAAAAAGCGGAACTCATTTTTCTACCATGAGATTTATGTGACGCTGACGCACTCCAAACCTCCATTTTTTTCTAGTGAAATAAGCCTCATTTAGTTCTCGCATACACAGTCGCAACTTGTATCTAGTTGAGGAGCGAGAAGATATGAAGCACAAACAACCAAGGATCGTAAATTTCAGCCATTAACCGCCTCCCTTCTCCAAACCGGACACCCGTGGGTCCTTTTCTAAAATATTGATTCATTCATATCGTTGACCAGTGTCTTTGCGAGTGTTCATTTTTATATGGTACGTGGAGTTTAACGTTCCAAAGCTGCACATCGCCTATGAGATGATGAAGTTTTATGGCGCAAGGGTATCTATGGCCAAAGAGCGCCATGACACAAGGTTTTTTTTTCTTCTACTCAAGGTGGGGTCAAAGAGGATTTCCCAACCATTTCACCCTAAAGGAGTCGAGCATCAGGCAGGGGGAAACTTGTACTTATTGTTTCACCGGTGGGTGCCTGGCGGCACTGTGGATCGAACCCCGCTCCTTCTGCCTGGTCTATGGCGTAAGGTCTATGATCTATGAGATACCCCGTAGTAGAAGGCTCTGGATTAATTTCAACGATCTGAGGTTCTATAACGTGCGCTGACTTCGCACAACACACGGGCGTATTTGTACTTCTGCTCCATGCATGTGCGGCCGCTGCGGCCAAGAATGTATACCGCGTCCTTGGTCTGAGCAGCGGAGAAGCGTTAGCTACTAAGCCACCGCGGCGAGTTGTGTTCCTTTTTAATTTGTCTCTTAGAGCGAGAATTTCATTCGGTCAGACATTTTGAGCTCATAACCAGGCAGGATAGTTCAGAAGTTCGGAGAGATCGTTGGCATCGCGTCATGGCCATCGTTCTCCGTGCGCAGAAGTCCATGGTGGTCGGAGAAGACAGGAGTCGGGATTCGTCCTTGTGCTCCAACCTGGGTGCGCGCGACGGCACCAGGGCGCCCATTACCAGCTCCCAGGTATCCGGCACCAGCTCGCCGCCAATGGTGACGCCGCGTTTCTCCATAGTGTCGACCGGCAGCGCCGCAAGTGTCAGGTCTCGGCGCGACCTGCACGGCTCTGTTGCTGGCGTTGACAGTGGCGGCACTGGCAGCGCAGCCACTGAACTTCCCGTCCGCGTGATCACGGCCCGCAGCGGCAACTTGACGCAGCCGCTCACTTCCTCGTCGCGCGAGTCATCGGCCTCCCGTATCACTGGCGGTTCCCCTAGACGGCAGTCTGTCAAGGGCCAGGCCACATGCCTCACCTCCAAGTGAGTCCAGTGCATCGTCAAGCAAGCACCTTTGCTATTTCTCTCATTAACAGGATTTCTGTAGAGCGCACAACCAGTGCTGGTGAGTCTAGCGGCCTCTCCCGTTCTGTTCTGGAGCCACTCCATCCTTCTTCCGTTCTTATGCGTCACGGATGATGTCAACATTTTTAAATGTTCAAAGGCATGCGCCCCGTAGTGGCAGCCAATGGAACTAGAAGTGCTTGTCCCGAATTCCTGGTAACCGGTGGCCTCAAAGTAGTATTGCATGGCCTCCGAACGAAAAACAAAATATCATAAGGTGTCAACTGTACAAACTACAGTGATTGGAGTTACGAGAACAACACAGGTAAGGGCACGTCCGCCATCTTGTCCCTGTCTCCACTTCGCGGCCCATTGCTGTAACGTCGAAGCAACCAGTCCGCACAAATCTTATTGTCTACCACCGTCGTACTTCACTGCTCGCCGACGACTGACTTGGCGGACGTCATTAAAAGTACTCTCCACGCCGCGGACGCTACGGGTGGGTCACGATAGGGCAACAGATATCGCGCGGCTTGACTTCAATGAAGCCTTCCGGCTCAATCGGGCCGTTCAAATCTTATTTAGGCGGCACTAAGATAGGCAGGAGTGTCGCGGTCCAGAGAACTAGGCGTATTCTATATGGCAAGCGTCCGGAAGTCGAACCTTGTTAGGCGTCCCCGGCGTCACTCTACTGCTTGCAGCTCGCAAATAATTGTAAGCAGCAAATCCAAATCCATGCGGTACATCACATCATTTGTGTTCGTCCGCTCTTCGAACGTAGTATCTTCGTAATGTGCAATAATTTAAAGTGCGCATAATACAGCAGAACCACTCAACGCATGGCGCAGAAAACGCTTCTTTCTCCCTCTAGACTATGTGTTACGGCGCTGCGATCCGCGCTGCAAACAACATTGTTGGTTGCCCAATTAAATATTTCACTTTGCAATAAGTCTCCGTGAGTGCTGGGCTAAGCGCCGTCACCGCCATGTGACCATAGACTCAAGCGTGCCATCAGTAACGCATTTGCACCAGCCATGTACGAGCTTAAGGGGATGTCTTCGCAGGACCAGCAGCTCCACGGGCCTGGTGTCCCTGGCAGACGGGGGCACGCGCATAAGCAGTGGCCGCTTGCACAGAAACCGGCCCCGCTCGGCGCACGACGACGTGGGATCGCACAAGACGAGCGCCTCTTCGGGTATAGCACTTTGTTATTAACACAGTTTCCACTAAGCCGCATACCGCGCTTCCACGTGGAAGAGGGGCGGAAATGGTTCCGTACTCCACCTACCACTTTGTTAGCATAGTAGGCTTATACCCGTGCCACATGCGCACTATACAAAATGGCAGTAAATGCTTAAGAGTTTAAGTTTGTCAATGCATTTATTTTCAGAGTTGCAGTAAAAACTTTTACCGCAATATAAACAGTGATAATGAGCACAATATCTCTGGAGTGTTGTTGAAATGCAATATAAAAATTTTGTTGAAACACCGCTGCTCTTGCTTGACAAGTATGAAAAGTAGTCATAAACTCGCGTTTCAGCACGCCAGCTCAAAGTATCTGTCAAAACCGCTGGTACAAATGGCGTCCTTCGCATCAAAAATGCAGTAGAGGTGACTCGTCTGACTGAAAGTTATGCATGATTTATTTGCTACTGGATAGGAAGTTGTAAAAAAACAAAGTTGCACGCTTTGCTATAGGTATGCAATGTAGACGAGGGTATGCAGCTCTCGGGCGAATGAGTTGTGGAGAACTCAGTAGGTCGCGAACTGTAGTAAAGCTAATTCCATTACTATTGACTGTGGCACCACGCGATTGGCATTAAAACTTAAGGCAGTAAGCACTAATGGCATTAAATTTATCCGTGTGGCGCGGGTGTTACTCGAGTGTTCTCATTACTAATGAAGGCTGGGCAAGTTGGTGCTTGCTGGATGCCCTAATTATTTAGGGACCCGGCCTTATAGTAACAAAAGAAATTCTTGTAGTAACGGCAGAATTTTCAGTAATGTCGCGTAGTTCCTTGTCGTAGCAACCACAGGCGACTTCTTAGTACTGCACAAAAATCTGTCACTATGCAGGACGACAAACATTTTGTCTTCTGGGACCGACTCTGTCGTATTTTTCGACTGAATGGTAACTAGCGCGAAGATAGTATGAATGAGCAAAGGGAGTTTTCACAGCACACAGAGCTAGACGAGCGCTGCTGAGTTCAAAGCAGAGCATCCGGCATGGCACGTTGTAGTGGCGATGAGATGCACAAAAGTATTTGAAGTATGAACAAGAAGCAAATTGAAAGGAGCGGGCACAATAAATTGGAAAGGGGCATATAACTAAACGATAAAGTTCGGCTAGTTGTGGCTAGCTGCACAGATGATGAGATTGTAACTAGAGCGAGAGAAAAAAGGAAAGAACAAAACGGATTTTCACAGAACATCACATACTCATTTACGCATGAGTTGGGCTCAGATTCTACGGTCGTTATATTTTCAACAGGCAGCGCTTTATAATGAAAATGTGCGGTGAGAAGTGTAGCTGGGATACCAGGGCAAAATTTGCAGGGTAACAAATATTTTACATTTTCTGTGACCTTAAAGATAGCCTGCATCTGTTAAAACTGTTTGATCTATATGCTTGTTCCTGAAAAATATTCTTTCAGTATAAGTCGTTCGCGGATTCTCAAAACTAAGCGTTTGCACTACTTAATCTAGTTTGAAGACGACACATTTGAATTTTTTATCTCTGAAAATTTTTGCGTTTCTCAAAGAAAATGACACGTATAAAGCGTACAACACGCTATTACGAGATCTGTAGAGAAAGGACGCGTGCTTCACCAGAAAATAGGGTGACAGCATTTGCCTGATTGACATCGTGATAACAATCCATCCTACATGGGTACTTTACAAAAGGTGCAGCCGTTTAACATGGGCGGTTGCACCTGCATAGAGGACGGAGAGGAAACAGCAGTATAAATTGTAAACTTCTCAGTAGCGATGCGCTTATCAAATAGCATAAAGGAAGCTATTAAATTGCAATGGCCGTACAGACCTCGGTTGTTGTAAAAGCAATGTGCTCCAATTTGTAAGGAAAATCAAGCAGTATTTGAACAGTTATCGTTATGAAAACAGCCCTCCGAGTAAGTCTTCTCTGTAAGTAGCTCTGGTTGCGCAAAATGGACTGTATGTGCGGTATTATGAAATCACGAGATATAGATTTTCCCAAACTAGAGCTGAACTAACAGATTCATGCGATCCATTTCAAATGTCCTATGCCAAGTCGTGCACTGTAACAATTGAAGTTCTACCTTTGATTCGTTCTTAATTCAATTATTAAAGGGTTAGGAGCTCTCATGTGCGCTTGCTTCTTTCCATTTCACTGTCATTTACGCGAATGAGATCATGCTACCCCCTCATACATTGCGTGTATGTGTGTGTGTGCGCGTGCATGTGCGTGTGTTACGACGTTTGTTGACCTAACAACACCTATATATCGCCAGTGGCATGAAGTACTTGGGTAAATATGTGATGCGCTATTGTTATCAGCAATTGTTCTACGAGGTACTGTTCAGCGCACATCAACGCCAAACCACAAAGTTCGGTATAGTTAGGCAAGGATTGGTGTGACCAGTGTGCTTAAATTTGCTGATTTTATTTATGTATTTATTTATTTATGTATTTTTATAATCTGTTGCGTTTGTTTTTGTTTTCTTTGTTTTTATTCGATACTCTGGATGCCAGGGACACTGAAGAGGAGACTTGCTATCGAGTACTAAGCGCTTGGGCACACGCCGAATAAAAAACGTATTCAAAATGTTAGCTAAGGCCGAACAAAACACTGATAATATTTGATGCCGGCCGTAGAAATAAATTCTTCGGGAAGAATTTGAAACACAAATGAAGTCGAGGCAAGCGGAGTCAAATGTCTTTGTTCTTATCTTGTTCTTGTTATGCGCCTAATCATACGGAGGTTTAATCAGCGTTTATTATTGTATATTTTCGTCTGCCTGCAGGTCCCATTTCTGACGTGGACGAGCAAACCTTGGAGGCTGAGGAAAAGCATAGGTAAATTACCCGAAATTTTCGGCTCACTAATAAGCACCGATTGTTAATTATTTTGATGATATATAAGCCATTTGATTGTCTGAGGATGATTTTGGTCATCTAACAGGACCAGTGTCCCATCCTTAGGTATGGGAGGGGCAGTACAAATCTTGTCTCGTTCTCTTCTGCTTTTTAGAAGACATCCAGAAGACAACCGTAATCAAAATGGTTTATAGACTGCCCATAGAATTTTTATAGTTTCTATTGCTTTCCTATAGATATTTCCTTTCCTCTATTCATAGTTTATAGACTGTCTAAAGACAAAAGTCTACTGTAAGTGTATGGCCATAGATCTATAGATTGTCTATAGACTGTCTATAGGATTTGTATTGCCTATTGACAATACTATAGGATGTGTCTATAGAAAGTCTATAGACTTTAGAGACAAAAGTTTATATACAGCCTAAAGACTGTGTAAAGAAATTTTTGCAAGGAAAATTAGAAAACACCAGAAAGGCGGGG
Source organism: Amblyomma americanum (assembly GCA_030143305.2). Lineage (NCBI taxonomy): Eukaryota > Metazoa > Arthropoda > Arachnida > Ixodida > Ixodidae > Amblyomma > Amblyomma americanum. The sequence continues at coordinate 506,143 of JARKHS020034069.1, forward strand.
GGGGGGGGGGGAGGGGGCGTACACAATTAACAATAGAAACAAACAACCCAAGGAGGTGGAGGAGAAGGGGTGGAGTCTATGTAGCGAACTGACTTCCGTATAGTCGTGCCCTAAGCCATCGCCCTGCTTTCGAAATCGTCACCATGCTCCTGCGTGCACAGGAAGTACGCGGAGATCCGCACCGCCTTCTTGGTGGGGCCTGTCATCATGGCCGTGGTGGGGAACGTGTTCAGCCTCTGGACGCTGCCATCACGCTTCGCACTCCCGCTCGCCGGGACCGTACAGTAAGCACAGCCAGATCCTCAGTTCCCTCATCTGTAAGACAGAGAAAGCGACAGCAGCAAGCGGCTATTCTATATACAGCCGCAAGTAATTAGCGGTGCGTCAAGGGTCAGGTGTCTCCGCAGCCTACAATGAGAGGCTAACATTGAAAGGGTCTTCCTGCTGGAACCGAGACATTAATTTATATGCCTGTGTGACTCATGCGTGCCACAGCATTCTTTTGACTCATCGATGGTAACGAACAGCTTATATAATTCAATTCTTACGCATGGCTGCTCTGAGAATGCACGCTTTCCCTCTTCTTCTTCTTCCCCCTCCCCAGCTCTACTGAATAATAATTGGTTTTTTGGGGGAAAGGAAATGGCGCAGTATCTGTCTCATATATCGCTGGACACCTGAACCGCGCCGTCAAGGAAGGGATAAAGGAGGGAGTGAAAGAAGAAAGGAAGAAGAGGTGCCGTAGTGGAGCGCTCCGGAATAATTTCGACCACCTGGGGATCTTTACCGTGCACTGACATCGCACAACACACGGGCGCCTTAGCGTTTTTCCTCCATAAAAACGCAAACCGCCAGCTATTGCCGCGCATGCGCAGTTATTGTTGGCGAGAGGCGCCAGCGGCAGACTGCAAGAGCTGCAAGCACACACCTGCCTCTTCGCTTGCACAGTTGGCGCCACGTGGAAGCGGATCGTAGCTGCGGCGCCCTTGTGCTTTTGTTTTCAACGAGTTCTTTTGTCAGACGAATTTTCCCACGGTTCTTAGACGGCGCAAAATCTTCGCGAAAACGGCTGTCTTGTATAGCTAACCTGATGAAAACTATCACTCTCCTTCAAAATACGATTGCACTTCAGCGAGGGTGATTCGAACGACTCTGCGTTTCCTGTATATGATTGGTGGTATTCAGCACAAAACAAATTAAAAGGGAAAAATAATTTATGACCTACTATTTATAATTATCCTATAATTTGCGTGAAACCTGGACACGCTTAGGATCTTAGCTCAAACCAACTTTAACTGTACCTGGCCAAACTCAATCAAGTATTCCAAAGCATCGATACACCTCCGAGAAGCCAGCACTTCCGCACTGTTTGGTACTCGATTGCTACGGGATCCATCCACTTTGTGTGTGTGTGTGTGTGTGTGTGTGTGTGTGTGTGTGTGTGTGTGTGTGTGTGTGTGTGTGTGTGTGTGTGTGTGTGTGTGTGTGTGTGTGTGTGTGTGTGTGTGTGTGTGTGTGTGTGTGTGTGTGTGTGTGTGTGTGTGTGTGTGTGTGTGTGTGTGTGTGTGTGTGTGTGTGTGTGTGTGTGTGTGTGTGTGTGTGTGTGTGTGTGTGTGTGTGTGTGTGTGTGTGTGTGTGTGTGTGTGTGTGTGTGTGTGTGTGTGTGTGTGTGTGTGTGTGTGTGTGTGTGTGTGTGTGTGTGTGTGTGTGTGTGTGTGTGTGTGTGTGTGTGTGTGTGTGTGTGTGTGTGTGTGTGTGTGTGTGTGTGTGTGTGTGTGTGTGTGTGTGTGTGTGTGTGTGTGTGTGTGTGTGTGTGTGTGTGTGTGTGTGTGTGTGTGTGTGTGTGTGTGTGTGTGTGTGTGTGTGTGTGTGTGTGTGTGTGTGTGTGTGTGTGTGTGTGTGTGTGTGTGTGTGTGTGTGTGTGTGTGTGTGTGTGTGTGTGTGTGTGTGTGTGTGTGTGTGTGTGTGTGTGTGGTTCCCAGGCCTTATCTTTGTTGGAATGCGGTATGTGGGGTTTAACATCCCCAAGCGACACATGCTATCTTTAAGGACGCCGTGCATGGCTCCGGGTTAATTTAGACCACATGGGGCTATTTCATGAGCGTTGACATCGCGTATTGGTTGGTTGTTTCGGAAAGTAAATGGCGCAGTATCTGTCTCACATCTCGGCGGACATTTGAACCACGCCGTAAGGGAAGGGATAAAGAAGGGGGTGAAAGATGAAAGGAAGAGGCGCCGTAGTGGAGGGCTCCGGAATAGTTTCGACCACCTGGGGATCTTTAACGTGCACTGACATCGCTCAGCACACGGGCGCCTTTGCGTTTCGCCTCCATCGAAACGCGGCCGCCGCGGTGGGGTTCGAACCAGGGTACTCCGGATCAGTAGCCACCGCTGCGGGTAAATCACACTAATTTTTTTTTAATTTCGCGTCCATCGAAATGCGGCCCCCGCGGCCGAAATTCTGTCCGACCTTGACATCGACAGTCGAACGCCATATCAACTGTGCCATCGCCGCTTGTTTTATCATTGTTCGTGTGCACAATTTTTCTAAAAATTTAATTTCAACTCCAGCGCATGCAGTTTATACCAGAATTGATACTAATCGTCCAAGAAAAAAGAAGGATCAAGGATCAGCCACTTGGGATGCACACATGAAGAAGGAGCAGTGCATCATGCATTAATTTCTGGTTGCCGTCAAGATGGCAGTTCCAGTGGCTGAAGAAATTTCCAGCAGAGGCGCCACAGGAACTGCAATGAGACGTAACATTTTAGATGCCAGGTATCGCAGACACCTCCTTGTGGTGCTGTAGGTTTTGCACCTTTGATGATACCTCAGTTATGCTGCGCCGCTCCTTATGCAGTGCTGGCCAGGACGACGGTGCACTGGACTTGTGGCTGTGGGCACTGCTCACTCTGCCGGGAGTGTTCGGAGTGATGCTCTTCTGCTGCAGCTACTTCTACGTGGCAAACCTGCAACAGCAGTGAGCATATGATCTTATGTTCCTGCCCTGCAGTCACTTCTTTTATTTCACAACTATGAAAGCGCATAAACCCATATGCGAACACTGCTTAGGTTTCTTTTAGGGTGCTTGAATATGAAAGAAGCGTCGTTAATTTCACTGTTTAACTTGTCAGTGTTATATGATTGCAAGTTTTCCAGATATCTTGTAACCAACGTAAATATTCCCAGGGGACAGGAACTCGAGATGTAATTTTTGTCCGCCCCCAGTTCTGTAACAAGTGCAGTCTACAGTGTGCTGATGCTTGTTTCTGTTACGAAGCTGGTGCCAGGGAAATTAAATTTTAACGAAGTGTAATGTTGTGATTTCTAGCATTATTTTTTCTTTTTAACAAAATATCGTGGCCGGGAAAAGCAATATTCCGGACGCAGCCTTCAGTAAATTTCAAGTTGCTCTTTTGAAAGAAATATATTTCACCCATATCTGTGCAGCGGGTGACTGAGAGAATATTAGCTCTCCGCTTGTACCTGAATAATAAAAACAGAATGCAGAAAGCCCCAACCCCAATTACATCTGCTGGCAACACGAGTGCATGCAGTTAGTCAACCGGAGTCCACTTGGTATGCTTCTGGCGGCACATTACCAGTGCAGGTAATGTAGTTCACAGCTTCTGCAAAAATTATAAAGCCATAGGAGTTTGCTTCCAAGCAGTGTGGTGGGCATCTACAACCACTAGAGGTCCTGAGCTTTGGGGGTGTGATGACGAGTGTTCCCCACAACTGAGAGATTTTGAACGCTGATAGTGATGGAATTAAAGCTGTGTACGTCACGACGCTGTGGCTTCGCGTTCCAGTGAGGCCACCAAGTGCTCACCCGGTGATCAAGCCATCAGCCAAGCGGTGCAGAGCAAGCGAACCTCACCACCTCCAGTACCCAGGTACGTACCGTGTCTTTCACACCTTCGTCCTCACTAAAGCCATACTCAATATATCAAATTCTGAAAAAATAAAAAACAAGGCTTCTCGTCCTCCCCTCAGCGAAGAGGTCATACCGATTTCTGCGCCAACATCCTTCCCTCCGCCCTATCTCTCTTGATTAAAGTACTAGTCATCTACGCGGTTTCATGCGACATGCGATGACCAATAGAATGTCAAAATCGACCATTCATTTCACTGAGCAGAACATAACGGACCAGAAATTAATGCATGATGCACTGCTCCTTCTACATGTGTGTGCCTCCCGTGTAGCTGATCCTTCATGCTTCGTTTTTCTTGGACGAATATCATAAATTCCATCCCTCCTTCTGGTTGTTGTCTGCCGCGTTTGTTCTCAGAAATTTGCAAAGCGCCTCTTATACCGTGCACTACGTCAATGAAGTTCACTCTCATCCAATAGCAGTAGAATTCCATAATTTAATGTCATATCTGAATTGATTAGTGGCAAGCTTCGGTGGCAGTGCAAATCATCACGATATTTCTTATGACTATAACATGGTAGCCCACAGTCACACACTGCCACAGTGGTGCTACAATGCATGTAGCAATATCGTGCCTACAGCGTCAGTCCAGGCGGCTTGAGAGGCACCTTGGATGCTGCAAACAGCGCACTCCCCATAGAGATATTGCTGTGAACCCACACTTGAAGCGAGTGAAGTACTAGGGCAATAATTTCTCATTTTCTTCCCGACCACATTGGCCGTGGACAGGAAGGGCAGGTACCTGTTCCTCGTCTACCTCATCACGTCCAGTGTCATCCTGACGGGCGCTCTCATTCTTGGTGCGCATCCCACGTGAGTCGACCTTCATTGGGCAAGCACAGTGTGGTTTCCAATCACGGCTACCGTGTCCAGCAACAACCGTCTTCACACTCACCGATGAAATACTAGGAAGCTTTAGAAGTAATGTTTTCCGAACGCATAGCAGCTAAATTACTCATAAAGTAGGGTGATAAATTTTATGCTCAGAGAATTAGAATCTGAAGTACAGTTTAAACGATAGCGTTACAAACACTGCGTCCTTCATACTGGGCACTCCTGATCCCACGCTGTATGTTCTCGAGCTAGGCACGCTTCGTGGGTAAAGTGCACTACATACCCGGACAGTCAGCTTGCTTCAATGTTTTTTTCCCCGCTCTAAAATATAAACAGGATGTTTCAGAGTTTGAAGCTCAAGTAGCGGAACACTGGCATCTGCGAGGTGGTGATGTCGCACCTTTTTACAGCTGTATCTTCGCGCTTAAAACGTTGGCACACTGTGATGTTCGCATGCAAGCGCAACCAGAACAGAGGCTTCGAGTTTTCGGTATGTTCGTAGAAGAACTAAGGGGAAAAACCGTTTATGTTCATAATTATCATTGACACTGGCACATAATTATGAAAAGCCCACAAGCAAATATAAAGGGCCGTATTGTTTATGGTTTATGGTTGTTTATGGTTTATAAAAATGCACTGGTTTCTATGTCCTTAACATTCCTTCGTTAGGGCACCGGAGCTTGATGTACTCAATAACCAACAAAGATGCATGTTAGGTATTTGAAAGTTAATGCAAAACAGATGACAGATGGCAATATATCCCTCTCCTGTGTGGTATGAACAGGTCTAGCCTAAACCTTAAAAACGATATGTTTGCTTTTAGCGAATACAGTTGTCACCTGGCGTAATTCAGGAAGGATTTTTTTATAGAGTTAGCAAACCTAAAACCTGGTCTAAGGTTCTCACCTTCTCTGCTGTAACAGCGTTGGTTCTCAAGGGAGGTATCGACGACCACTTGTCCGGCCATAGGTAGTCTAGGCGGAAGGGGGGGGGGGGGGGGGGGGAGTTACCGCGTTGTAAGGAAGTGCGCTGCGAGATAACTGGGAATTAACCGTATACGTAATTAGACTGTTGCACAGGTAATCGGTCATCTTACATGACTGTACAACATGAGAAAATTAACGGCCCTTCGAATTTGTGTGCGCGTGCGTGCGTGCTGTGTGTGTGTGTGTGTGTGTGTGTGTGTGTGTGTGTGTGTGTGTGTGTGTGTGTGTGTGTGTGTGTGTGTGTGTGTGTGTGTGTGTGTGTGCGTGCGTGCGCGCGTGCTGTGTGTGTGTGTGAGAGAGTGAGAGAGATTGAGAGTGAGAGAGAGATTGAGATTGAGAGTGAGAGTGAGATGGTGAGTGAGAGTGTGAGATGGTGAGTGAGAGTGTGAGATAATAAGAGAGAGAGAGAGTGAGAGTGAGTGAGTGAGTGAGTGAGTGAGTGAGTGAGTGAGTGAGTGAGTGAGTGAGTGAGTGAGTGAGTGAGTGAGTGAGTGAGTGAGTGAGTGAGTGAGTGAGTGAGTGAGTGAGTGAGCGAGCGAGCGAGCGTGCGTGCGTGCGTGCGTGCGTGCGTGCGTGCGTGCGTGCGTGCGTGTGTGTGTGTGTGCGTGCGTGCGTGCGTGTGTGTGTGTGTGTGTGTGTGTGTGTGTGTGTGTGTGTGTGTGTGTGTGTGTGTGTGTGTGTGCGTGCGTGTGTGTGTGTGTGTGTGTGTGTGTGTGTGTGTGTGTGTGTGTGTGTGTGTGTGTGTGTGTGTGTGTGCGTGTGCGTGCGTGTGTGTGTGTGTGTGTGTGTGTGTGTGTGTGTGTGTGTGTGTGTGTGTGTGTGTGTGTGTGTGTGTGAGTGTGTGTGTGTGTGTGTGTGTGTGTGTGTGTGTGTGTGTGTGTGTGTGTGTGTGTGTGTGTGTGTGTGTGTGTGTGTGTGTGTGTGTGTGTGTGTGTGTGTGTGTGTGTGTGTGTGTGTGTGTGTGTGTGTGTGTGTGTGTGTGTGTGTGTGTGTGTGTGTGTGTGTGTGTGTGTGTGTGTGTGTGTGTGTGTGTGTGTGTGTGTGTGTGTCAAGGGACTACAAGACACATATTCTTTCACCCGGTGACTGGCTGTGTGCACTGGCGCGGCCTTCGTTGCGATCCCGCACAGACAAGTGTGGACCCTGGCGACGTTGGCTGTGGTGGCCGCCGGCACATCGCGGTGGCTCACCTGCCGCAGGGCCTTCCAGAGGCACAACCTGGTCGCGGGCGTACCCTGGAACGTCCTGTGCGTCTTCGGAGGCTCCCAGCTCGTCACGCACCTCACCGTGGTACGCGAATTGCATGTCGAGCTTAGCACGCTTCTTTACCTGGATAGCGATGTGGTTATATTTTACTACGTTATCATCAGCAGTCCTGTCTTTGATACAAGCCTGCATGCACGTTTCGTTTCATACATCGGCTCTTGCTAGCCTGATCAAGTCTGAAAATAGAAAGCCGCCCAGACTCCCTGCCTTCCGCCATCTGTACGCGTGCCCAAGCGCCCCTTACAGCTCAAGCTAGGCAACATTACTTTCAGCCAAAAGGAATACAACAGCGGAGCTCACTGCTTTTAGCGAGTGCATATACGCCGTTTACCCCTCAAACTGCATCTTATGCGGCTTTCGCTGTAAAAACTCCCGGACTTAATTATCCTCGTTTCCCTAAGTGAAGAAGCCCCAGTGAGAGCTGTGTCCCACTCACCACGAGAACGACCCCTCCCATTAAGCCCTCCGGGACTACAACGCTACAAACAGCTGATTTAAGAAAGCGCCCATTCCCTTCCCCTAACACATATATTGCCTCGTATTAAGTGTGCACCCCGAACTTTTCCAGCACGCTAGTGATGATGGCAGCTGCGAACAACACTCACAAACTGTAGCGAATATCGTTGCGGATCCTCGAGTGGTCACGCTAGTGATGATAGCAGCAGCGAACAACACTCACAAACTGTTGCAGATATTGTTGCGGATCCTCGAGGGGTCACGCTAGTGATGGTGGCAGCTGCGAACAACACTCACAAACTGTAGCGAATATTGTTGCGGATCCTCGAGGGGTGACGCTAGTGATGATGGCAACAGCGAACAACACTCACAAACTGTTGCGGATATTGTTGCGGATCCTCAAGGGGTCACGCTAGTGATGATGGCAGCAGCGAACACTCACAAACTGTTGCGGATATTGTTGCGGATCCTCGAGTGGTTACGCTAGTGATGATGGCAGCAGCGAACAACACTCACAAACTGTTGCGCATATTGTTGCGGATCCTCGAGGGGTCACGCTAGTGATGATGGCAGCAGCGAACACTCACAAACTGTTGCGGATATTGTTGCGGATCCTCGAGTGGTTACGCTAGTGATGATGGCAGCAGCGAACAACACTCACAAACTGTTGCGGATATTGTTGCGGATCCTCGAGGTGTCACGCTAGTGTTGATGGCAGCAGCGAACACTCACAAACTGTTGCGGATATTGTTGCGGATCCTCGAGGGGTCACACTAGTGATGATGGCAGCAGCGAACAACACTCACAAACTGCTGCGGATATTGTTGCGGATCCTCGAGGGGTCACGCTAGTGATGATGACAGCAGCGAACAACACTCACAAACTGTTGCGGATATTGTTGCGGATCCTCGAGGGAGCACGCTAGTGATGATGACAGCAGCGAACAACACTCACAAACTGTTGCGGATATTGTTGCGGATCCTCGAGGGGTCACGCTAGTGATGATGACAGCAGCGAACACTCACAAACTGTTGCGGATATTGTTGCGGATCCTCGAGGGGTTACGCTAGTGATGATGGCAGCAGCGAACAACACTCACAAACTGTTGCGGATATTGTTGCGGATCCTCGAGGGGTCACGCTAGTGATGATGACAGCAGCGAACAACACTCACAAACTGTTGCGGATATTGTTGCGGATCCTCGAGGGGTCACGCTAGTGATGATGACAGCAGCGAACAACACTCACAAACTTTGCGGATATTGTTGCGGATCCTCGAGGGGTCACGCTAGTGATGATGACAGCAGCGAACAACACTCACAAACTGTTGCGGATATTGTTGCGGATCCTCGAGGGGTCACGCTAGTGATGATGACAGCAGCGAACAACACTCACAAACTGTTGCGGATATTGTTGCGGATCCTCGAGGGGTCACGCTAGTGATGATGACAGCAGCGAACAACACTCACAAACTGTTGCGGATATTGTTGCGGATCCTCGAGGGGTCACGCTAGTGATGATGACAGCAGCGAACAACACTCACAAACTGTTGCGAATATTGTTGCGGATCCTCGAGGGGTCACGCTAGTGATGATGGCAGCAGCGAACAACACTCACAAACTGTTGCGGATATTGTTGCGGATCCTCGAGGGGTCACGCTAGTGATGATGGCAGCAGCGAACAACACTCACAAACTGTTGCGGATCCTCGAGGGGTCACGCTAGTGATGATGACAGCAGCGAACACTCACAAACTGTTGCGGATATTGTTGCGGATCCTCGAGGGGTTACGCTAGTGATGATGGCAGCAGCGAACAACACTCACAAACTGTTGCGGATCCTCCAGGGGTCACGCTTGTAGCGTATAATTTTTTGCTGGCTCCTGTGCATGTCGTCCGCGTCGACAAGGAGGGCCGCCTGGTGGAGGGATTCTTCGAGCTGGTGAGCCCGAGCTTCTGGCGCGGCAACTCGCGCCTCACCAACCAACTGCTGCTCACCGCGGTGGCCTGCGTGCTGGCCGAGGCCGTGGGCGTGGCGCAGCTCTGCCGCCTGTTGCTGCCCATACTCGTCACCATCGTACGATTCCTCCACTCACCTCGATCTGGATTGATCTTGCGCTTTGTTGAAAACGGACCCGGACAAACTAAATAGTCACACAGAACGTTTTCACAAGCTTTAATTACTCCCTAATGCTGGAAAAACAGTGCAGTCCAGCCCTAACTTAAGTATGCCTCAATACGACCAATCATCCCCGCTTGTGAAACATTCTTAGATTCTCTTAGTCGCAACATTACAGCAGCCAGGTTGGTGCTGGGAAAGTGCCTTCCGTCCTATTCAGAACGTATTAATCGCTGCAAGAAAATTTAAATGCCGATTTGGTACGTTGTGTAGCTTGAACGGCTAGGGTTCCAGTACACACTAACAGAGTCCTTTGTCCACGCTAATTGCTGACCCTATACGCAGGCCTCCGAGTCGAGCACGCGACTACTATACTACCTACTGCCGGTATCGGTGGCGCTGTCCAGCAACATGCTGGGGCCGGTGTCGCTGCCGCTCGCCATGCTGCACGAGGCCCGGAGTGTGTCCCTCCAGCAGCTGGTCAGTGTTACGCTACCTGCTAGCGCAGGCAAGAGACTCGAGAGCTGAGATCCAGACACGCATATAGTCGTGATACGTGACCAGCGCTTTTCCTGATTCAAAGACCACAAATAAAGAGCAAGCGCATCTTTCTGGCTTCACAAAGAGTGGCGACAAGGCGACGACAAATAATTCGGCGTGTCCTGCTCGGTAGCTGATAGTTAAAAGTGCGCGAACACCAAATTTTTTTTTCGAGCTCAACGAAATACCAACATACTGTTAGCTTCGAGTATCGAACAACATGCATTTATTCAGAATTAAGAAAGACAACAGTCATCGAAACCATGGAAAGCATAAGGGAGTGCTTATTTTCTTTTTATTCGTGCCGTCAGTCGATGGAAAATTAATAGTGTAATTATTTGATGGCGTGTGCCATTAGCACTCTAGTGTAAGAGAAGGCAAACGTAGCAGGAGGCGACAAGGTTAGGTGGGCGGATTGCGGGGATACGGTGGCCGCGCAGCTGGCAAAACACAGGGTTAATTGGAGAGACATGGGAGAGACCTTTGCTCCGCACTGGACGCAGTCATGTCGATGATGATGATGACTTCGCAAGTGGAATCAATGCAACCCTTATCTTCAAGTTGCATATAATATTACATGGGCCGATATAAATACTCTTACACATATCTAACAGTTCTTGTTGGTCGTTCCGATGTTGGTGCGACGTAGCGGTGGTAACACTGAAAAGGCGATCTGTAACTTGTCACCTCACGCCGTCGGCCTAATCTTCCTTTCGAACCTTATAACCAAATATGTCTGCTTAAAGTCTGTTCAACATCGGTCTAAGGTTCAGCTGCCGATCAGGTCGCTTGTCATTCTCAGACCAATGGTCAGCCGGTCATCGGCAGTCGGCAATTCCCGCTTACGCTTCCGCTTAGGACCACGGCGGCTGTGCGATGTCAGTGCACGTTAAAGATCCACAGGTGGTCGAAACTATCCGGAGCCCTCCACTACGGCACCTCTTTCTTCCTTTCTTCTCTCAGTCCCTCCTTTATCCCTTCCATTACGGCGCGGTTCAGGAGTCCGCCGATATATGAGACAGATACTGCGCCATTTTCTTTCCCAAATAACCAATTAAATTTAATTTAGGCTTCCACCTCTGCACAGACAGCTCACAAAGTAACAGGGCCTTAGGGCCTGAAAGCAGACACTGCATGCGATCAACAAGGGCGTCTGCTTTTCATTTTCAGGTTTTCGTAGGCGTAGCCGGCAAGTCCATCCTGTTGGCCATGGTGCTGCTGTCGGTCAATACGACGGGCAGCTACTTCTTCCACTGGGGCGACGCCCGCTTCCTGGCGAAGACCCACAACCACTCCGTGCCTTTCGCCCCACGCGCGTAGCCCGCGCAACTTTCTGCGAAGGTCAACGTCGCAGGCGCTTCCACCGCACCGATGTGCGTCACAAGATGAAGCGAAGTTCCCGGCTGCAGTCTTTCGGATTGTATGCTTGCGGAGGCACATGTGTATAGACCGACAGTGAGTGGCCGATGCGGCTAGTTTCAGTGACCACTGGTTGGTCGCAAGTTAAGTGAACTGTGTTTACATTGGTGTATTATATGAAATAGACATTTTTAAAAGTCGGCATAGTATTGATGACGTTTTGGTTAACTCATAAATTTCTTCGCGCATATGTGAACTCAGTACGACTTCCCGGAAGCGGGCTCTGCCATTTACAGTGCCTTTCCAGATTTTACATATCACAGAGGACTTAAACGTGTATATATTTCTTTTTTTAGTATGCGAGGTGTAACCCATTAATATGAAAGCGGGCTCTAACAAATTAAAGCATGCACATAAAGACAAAAGCGATCGTGGTTCCACGTTAAGCACCCTTGAAGCTTTAACGCCTCATTTTAGCGAAATAAATTTTGTTATCAACTTCTGGGTCGAGCGCTTTTCTCTCCAAACGCAGCTTCATTCTCATCAGGAAGATGCACATGCACAGTGCTGCTTAGCGCTTGCCCAAATGTGTACATGCTCTGGAGACAGGAATCATTGAAATTACAAGGAGTGCGCGGCTTCTCGGCAGTCTTGTGTGAACTTCGGCATGAAAACTGAGGTTCAACGTCGCATTGAGAGCTGTGTGCAGTCTGGAGGCATCTGGTGCGTATATAGTTACATTGACTCAGTCAAGCACACCTTGGATGGACCACCGCGAACGCCCCGGCAGTGCCTCGGTCTGTACCTCTACGTTCTTGTTCTCTTTTTGTACTGACTATGATTCAACTGCAACATTTCGTCAAGGCGCGGCTGTTGCGCGGTGAGCTGATCACTCTCATTTGCTCTGCACTTTCCCCTGAGAGCTGCTGCTACGCTCGTCGTAAGGCTAAAAATAGCTCCCCGAAACAAAAACAGGGCGCCTATGAAGACGCAGCCGAAGCGAGACAGGAGCGGACAGAGCAGCCACTGCCGAGTTTCACAGTCTTCATTTTTAACTGCTGGTGGCTGCCACTCCGGGTGCCTCCTACGTATGCTTTCCTCTTTGCGTTCCGCTGCATTCGGCCCTATGAATGTAGCAGCAGTAGAAAACTTTTTCGTTTTGGATTATCTAGCTCCCAGATGATGGTTATTTGCTGCTGGAATACGCCTTGCCCGGTCCAGTCTTTGCTGACCATCATCATCAGCATCAGCCTGACTACGCCCACTGCAGGGCAAAAGCCTCTCCCACGTCTCTCCAATTAACCCTGTCCTTGGCCAGCTGCGCCCCCCGTTTCCCCGCAAACTTCTTAATCTCATCCGCCCACCTAACCTTCTGCCGCCCCCTGCTACGCTTGCCTTCACTTGGGAACCACTCCGTTACGCTTAAGGATTAGCGGTTACCTTTTTTGTCTTTGCAGTACGTGCCCTTCCCAAACGTATTCCTTCCTCTCGATTTCGACTACGATGTCATTAACCCACGTTTTTTCCCTCACGCACTCTGCCCACTTCCGGTGTCTTAACGTTTCACCTATCGTTTTCTTTCCATGCTTTCCATGCCATTTCCTTTGCTGATAGCCCAGATCAGTGCTAGAGAGAGTCCCATTTGGAGAGCGAGGGGTTGGACATGAGAGGCTCGGTGAAGGGAGTTTGGAAGCATTCCCGCGAGGCGTGATAAAAGTTTGGGTGTCCTTCGCAGGAGGGGCATCGGTCTAGGTACATGGTTAGGTAGGTGGTGTGTCTGAGCGCGTGCCTGGGGAAGGCGTTACTTAGGAGCTGGCGCAATTCGTAGACTACTCCACGGTTCAGTTTCGCGTGTGGTGGAGGGAGTGTTTTACGGGATGCCTATGGTGTTGTAGTACGCGTATGTGAGTGGTTTGGGTAGATCCCTGTGTGGCACCCGCTCTGGGTGGTTTGGGTAGATCTTCCGCTGGTGCCCGGAAAGTGAGGCCTGGGCCTGTCGCATGAACGCGCTCTTTAACAAGGAGACACAAGCATGTGTGTCCAATCTGGGCTGACTGGTGGGATTTGTTGGTTTTAGTGTAGGATTTGATGTGCGATCGTGGACATACGTCCTTTTGCATAATGCCAGCATGCGTCTTCGGTGGGTTGACTGGGTTGTCTTTGGGGCGAGCGCTGATTGCGATGGCTATTCCGCTTCCGTGGGTGAGTGCTCTCCGCTTCCGCGCTGTTGCCGGTACGTGCTTTGGCTGATGTTATCACTTCGTGCCTACAGTAAGCCACCACTATCGCCTTTACCTTTGTGGCTGGGTAGTCTGCGGCGTCCGCATAGAGGTAGTCGTGGTCGATGCCATGTGTTCGGTACAGAGCCTTAGCCCTCGCCTTGCGCATGCTGAGGTCTGGTGTTCGGAGTGCTTATTTCGGGGTATGGGTGCTACTATAATGTTCATTTTTGGTGCTGTTCATTTGGGTTCGCGCGGGGCAACTTCTTAGGTCAGGTATCTTAATTGTCTGAGGTCATGCTTTCCTGTCGTGGTGCGTTTGAGTTGCCCTGCATAATTGGCTTTTCGTGCTTCGGTTCGGTCGTCGCGTTATGTAGGCCTTTTTCTAATGGCTGATCTAGGAGTAGACGGGGATGTCTGTCGCCGTTTTTAAGTATTAGAATGTCTAGCTGCTTTGTATCTGCCTGCGTGAGTCGGTGATATGGTGCGTGAATTAGAGCTTGTACAATGTGGAGAACACCCGCTTCTTCTAGGCTCTGATGGCGGCTGGTTATCTTTATCATGGGGATTATCTCATTAATTTTTCTGAGTATAGAGCCAGCGTGTGCATGGCCTTCGCATTCGTTTGTATGTGCACACCCAACAACCGTACTCTGCTTACCAACGGGACCGCCCTCGACTGTGACCGAGATGTGCGGTTTTCCTTCGGTATTACTAAGCGCGTGCATTGAGAATCCCCCTGTCCATGCATAATGACAGGTGATGATGGGTGGCGAGCGTTTGCTGCTGCTAATAGCGCGTCCTGTATTTCTCCATCTAAACCGCTGTTGGCCCAGATGACAATAGTCCGCGTACAGCGCGTCTGATTTCCAGTAGGGCTTCTAGTAGGAGAGAGTGAGGGTGTGGGTGTTTGTGTGTGTGTGGGGGGTGGGGGGTGAAGGTACACAACTTAATCAACGCTTTCAAAAGATCAACAACGACAGCCACACGAGTTATAAAATACACCGCTACAATGCATGTAGCTCACTCTCCTCTGAACGATTACCATGGAGACAAGCTTATATATAGAGTAATTATTGAAGGCTGTCTCACGAGTGACAGTTGAGAATGTTGAGAATGGGTAAGCGAAGTTTTCCAACATAATAGCTGGGCTGTGCATGCGATCTACGGCAGACAGAATAAGATTATTTTTTTTTTGCAAAGTACTGCTATAGTTAAAGAGCATCTTTACTGCAAGAACAGTGGGAAAAGTTCTAGGACACAGTGTTTAAAATAAGTTGTTTTTACAAAAATAATTAAATATATTTCCGCGAGCCTTTGCAGTGTTTGTTCATTCTTCAAAGGCCGGCACGCCGCTTTATTGCTCGCCACAACCTCGCCAAATATGTCGACACCGATCATATAGCGCAACAACCGCGGGTGCCGTCAACTTTCAGTAGATCCCTAGGCAAAGACCCTGAAGAATGGTTGGACCAATTTGAGCGCGTTGCATCCTTCGACAAGTGGTACGATGCGGCAAAAATTGGACACGTATTTTTTTCTCATTGGAGGACTCAGCACGAACGTGGTACGAAAACCACGAGTCGCCCCTAACGACATTGGAGCTAATCAAGAGGGAACTTTTGAAGGTATTCACCAGTGTCGTGAGGAAAGAAAGAGCCGAACGACATCTCGAGTCCAGGTTCCAGCTTCCGAATGAGCCCGTCCGTGGTTAGGTCGAAGAGATGAAGCGCCTCTTTCGCCGCGCTGACCCCCAGACGATCGAGGAAAAGAAAGTTCAGTTTTTAATGCGCGGCGTAAAAGAACAACTCTTTGGAAGCCTCGTCCGCCAGCTGCCAAAAACAGTCGACAAATTCATGCAAGAAGCCTGCATGATCGAGAAGACCCTCGACGCCTGGGCTCGGCAGTACAACTGACCTTTTTATGTCTGTGCAATCCGTCCGGACACGACGACCACCACCAGCGACAGCTTGCGGGAAGTGAACCGCGAAATCGTCCGCGAGGAGCTACGCCGATTACTGCCATCCTCCCCACAGCCGCAAGCAGCGACCCTCATGGATGTGGTACGGGAAGAAGCACAACAGGCGCTTCGCCCCCCGATGCCCACAGGACCCCAGGCCATGACCTACGTAGCTGCAGTACGCACTCCTCAGCCCCAACGACAACCCCAACGACGACCTCAACGACATCCCCAACGTCCTCTCCGACATGAACAACTTGTTTCCGAACGCCGCCTCCCTGCCCCCGCCCGCCCAGCCTATGAGCTCCGGCCCCCGGAAATGCGACGCCTGGAAGACTTCCGACAGCCGGCCGTTGTGCTTCCATTGCGGTGAGGCCGGCCATATCCTTCGTCACTGCCCGTACCGACGTATCGGTCTTCGAGGATTTGCCGTTGACGCCCCACGACCACGCTTCGGCCAACGTCCGCAGAAAATCGACGAGTTCCTGCGTCGAGAGGAGTACACGCCGGGCCGCCTTTCGCGCTCACCATCGCCGTCATCCTCAAATTTTGCGTCGCCACGCCGCAGCTACGCAGCCGCGGTACGAGGAAGGTCTTCTAGCCCCCGTAAGGAAAACTAGAGACAGCACCCTCTGAAGGTGAGGTTGCTCACGAGCGAAACGCCGAAGATCCTCCACCGACGACGCCCCACGAAGATGCTGCACCCGCTACGCCGCATGAAGAAGCTACACTCCCTGCACCGACGCCGCACAAAATGACAGCCCCGACCACGACGCGAACTGCCTCCAAAACGACGCCGCCACCCAGAAAAGCTTCGACCGCACGCCCCACCGGCGACTCGCATACGCGACGAAGCCGTGACCCGACACCGAGGGCGACGTGCAATGCAAGAGCCAGGACATCCGACTTAGAAGTGACTATCGACGGCCGCAAAGTCAAAACTCTAGTCGACACAGCAGCCGATCACTCGGTGATGAATGGAACATTCGCTGCGCAGCTGAGGAAAGTCGCGACCGCTTGGGACGGCCCACGAATTCGCACCGCCGGAGACCACCTCGCCGAGGTGGCTCAGTGGTTAGGGCGCTCGACTACTGATCCGGAGTTCCCGGGTTCGAACCCGACCGCGGCGGCTGCGTTTTTATGGAGGAAAAACGCTAAGGCGCCCGTGTGCTGTGCGATGTCAGTGCACGTTAAAGATCCCCAGGTGGTCGAAATTATTCCGGAGCCCTCCACTACGACACCCCTTCTTCCTTTCCTCTTTCACTCCCTCCTTTATCCCTTCCTTTACGGCGCGGTTCAGGTGTCCAACGATATATGAGACAGATACTGCGCCATTTCCTTTCCCCCAAAACCAATTAAAAAAAAAAGATCACCTCATTACGCCATCAGGACGACGCACAGCGCGAGTGACTGTCAAAGAACATACCTATCCTGCGACCTTCATTGTGCTACGGCAATGCTCCCGCGAAGTGATCTTGAGCATGGATTTCCTTAGTGAGCATCAGGCGATCATCGACCTGCGATCCAAGCTGATCACGCTTTCGACGGACGAGGCCATCCCTTCGATGAGAACTCTGGAAAATCACTTTGTCCATAGTGTCCTGGAGGAAGAAGTGAGCGTCCCACCCCGCTCAAGCGCTATCGTGACCACAGGCGCCATGAAAGCCATTAACCCTGAAGCCATCATCGAGGGGAACATGCAATTGCTTCAAGACCGAGGAATCAGCATCGCAAGAGGCATCGCACATTTCCGCAATGGACAGGCCGAAGTACTGCTAACTTCAGCGAAGAATACCGGTACATTAACAGAGGAACGACGATTGTTTTCTTCGACGAAATACCCGACGTACGAGACTCCTCGCCCCTCTCCGACCCATCCGCCCACTTTTGACATCAACCCAGCACTGCCCCGAAACAGACAAGGCCAGATCCGCAGTCTGCTTCGAAGCTACAGCGAGTGTTTTTCGTCATCGCCGAAGGTTCGACAAACGCCAACTCCCAAGCATCGCATTATAACCGACCAGCACGCCAGACCTCTCCGTCAAGGACCCTACTGTGTGAGGCCGCGATAACGACAAGCCGTCCGGGACCAAGTGGAAGAAATGCTTCGCGACGACGTCATCCAGCCTTCAAACAGCCCATGGGCGGCACCGGTTGTTCTAGTGACAAAAGAAAGACGGCGCACTTGGATTCTGCGTTGATTACCGCCGCTTGAACAACATAACAAAGAAGGACGTCTACCCCCTCCCCCGCATCGACGACACACTGGACCGGCTCTGCAACGCCAAGTATTTCTCATCGATGGACCTCAAGAGCGGCTACTTCCAAATTGAGGTCGATGAAAGAGATCGCGAGAAGACGGCATTCATCACTCCAGAGGGGCTCTTTGAGTTCAAGGTGATGCCATTTGGTCTCTGTTCCGCACCAGCGACGTCTCAGCGAGTAATGGATACAGTGCTGGCAGGCCTGAAGTGGTAAATTTGTCTGGTATATTTAGATGACGTCGTTGTCTTCGCCTCGAACTTTGATGAACAGCTGAAAAGACTTCGAAGAGTACAAGACGTCATCAAGTCCTCTGGCCGAAACACGAAAGCAGAGAAATGCCACTTTGCCTACGAAGAGCTGCTCTTTCTAAGCCAAATCGTTAGCACGGAGGGAGTACGCCCAGACCCGCAGAAAACAGCTGCTATTGAAGTTTCCACCGCCGGCCAATAAGAAAGCAGTGCGCAGATTTCTCGGACTGTGCGCATAATACGGACGAATTGTGAAAAACGTCTCGTGCATCGCCAAGCCCCTGAAAAAACTGACGAAGGCAGACGTGTCATTTAAGTGGGAAGCGCAGCAAGAACAAGCCTTCGAGTAACTTCAGC